>JARQOC010000002.1:74385899-74414806 GCA_033576535.1 Allobates femoralis | reverse complement strand
ATGGAGCGCCAATGGTGAGGACCCGTAAGGTGAGGGGGGATTAGATTAAGTTTGGTTGTCAACCACTCACCTGGGGAAGTTGTGCTTGGAACCTCGCACAACTAAGTTTTAAGCCTCCAGGTGAGAGTCTTAGCAGGCGAAGTCACTTGGAAGGAGACGCTGCGAGGAGAATACTCCGGCGGTGGTCACGTGACTGGACTGGGTGATCACTGGGGGCCTTCCGCAGTGACATCACGGCAGGTCCTCTCGTTTAGCAGATGTGCCCGGAGCAGCACCAACCGCTCTCCCTGAAGGGAGAAGTAACAGCACAGATAGAAGAGATTTTGCAGTATTAAAGGAGTGCTATAGCAAAGGGACAGGAGAGTTATGCATTAAAAGCACAAACCTTTATTATAAATGTGCTCTCTGACCCCACAACGCGTTTCCATAGCCACCACTATCTTCCTTGGGTGGAATGGAGAGCAAGTGAAAAGAGCAACATTATAAAGGGATAGTGCACCTATAGAAAAAAACTGACAATTATGATATCGCAGGAAGTAATGCAAATCATAACAACATCCTAAATATAAAAACATCTTAAATATAAAACAATATATCAATTAATATACAAATACACATAAACCAAAGGGATTGTTAATAATGTACAAAATGTCCGACAAGGTTACATAAAAAAATTGTATAAAAAAGTATATTCAACTCGTGCAGAAAAAAGTCCAATGACCGGGCACTACACACGTGGAGCTCTGCTAACAGCCTGTTGGCTATCCCCTGGTGCCTGGTGTTGCACAGCCTTAGAATAAGTAATCTAAGATTCATAAAGAAGTGAATAAAGAAAGGCGGCACTCACCATGTAGGCTGGTGGAAGAATGTTTTAATCCAGGTAGCTTAGTCCATAAAAACATTATTGGTGGGGTGGGGAGAGGGAGGGAGAGGCGTCGAACGACGTACCGTTTCGTATCATGTGGCGATACTTCTGCGGGTTCCAGTATCTGGGGATAAAGTGCCCAGTCTAAAAATCCAGTAACTTTCCCAGCTGTCTGGTATCAGCAACCTGGTCGATGATTTTAAGACTTAAATCAGCAGAATCCTTTTGATGAGCCTCAGTAAAATTCTTGGAAACGCTATGTAAAAGGTAGCCGTTACGGACATTGGACCTATGCTTATTAAGCCTTGCATGCATGGCTTGTATAGTGCGGCCCACATACTGCAGGCCGCACGTACATTCCAAAAGGTAAACCACAAACTGGAATGGCAATTCAGAGAATGTCTAATGGCATACGTTTTGCCAGTGGAATTAGATTAAAAGGTCTTTGATCCGCTCAAGATAGTATGGCAACACATACATTTTGGTGATCCACAAGAAAAACATCCGAGTTTACCCAAATCCTTGGATTCAGCGGAAAGAGGCTTACATGTTGTGTTACTAGGGGCCACCATATTACGAAGACTTTTGCTCCTTCTAAATACCACTCTGGGCCTGTCCGCGAGGTGTCTACAGAGGACAGGGTCACCTTTTAGGATAAACCAGAAATGTTCAAGTAGTCTTCCTATGTGACTGATTAAAAGTTGTCACAAGGCTCCAATTAGCTAGTTCAGAAATTTTATTGGAAGCACTGCTGCTGTCAGTGGCACTATCAATGGTAATGTTGGCCTTAGTGAGGGGCTCAAGTTTTTTAATACAGGATTCTTGAGATAATGTTTTACATCTCTGGAAGGCTTCACACAGGAGTCTGTGTGGATAGCCCTTTAGTCTAAAATGTTTATTTAAAATTTTAACTTCCCGAAAAAAGTCAGTCATCTGTACAATTTTTTCGAACTGACCAGTATTGGCCATAAGGTATGTTCCTGACCCATCTGGGGAGGTGTCCACTGTCAAAGCAGAGGTAGCTGTTAACATTGAAATGTTTGAAGTGAGTAGACGTGGATAACCTCCCCAGGGTGTCAACCCTCACCAGAAGGTCCACATACTGGAGGGCAGCCTCCGACATTGTTGCTGTAAATGTTAGGCCCCATGTATTCAAATTCAACTCATCTACAAAATTCAGTGCCTCATTTTTGCTCCCTGACCACAGAAATGAGTCGCCCCCAGAGCCGGGGGGTACTCGAGACCAGGCCGTTGCTGTCTCTGGGGGAAGTCATGGGGGTTGTGACCCGGTCCCATGGCCTGGGTTCAGATTAAAAGAGTAGGGACTTCTCTGGCATTGTTAGGAGAGGGGTTATATATAAAGCCAATCCCCGGGGCAGTGTAAATAGTCTATGTGTGAGAAGCAGGATGACAGGCACAAGGAATAGGCAAACTCACTGTTTTTGTAGTTTCTCAGTCCTTTACTGGAGCTGAAGTTATATGGAGCTGTCCACAGGTCTTTGAGAGCAACTCGGGATTTCTTCCCATCCAGCTGGGTCATTGGCTCCCTTACTGCGCTCAGTATTGGCTCCTGCTGCTGCATAAGCTAGGCTGCCGACCCTTTCTCTTCCTGCGAGGTACCGGTATGACAGGCAACTCGAATCCTTTCTCTAACCTGATCTCGGGTGTATGCTGCTGAATTCTCACGGTGTTGCTTTGCCTCAGGTATAATGTGGCTGGAGAATTTGGAATCCCCATCATCCGGTACAGACTGCCGGGACGTGAGACCCTGCACAGTCTCGGACTCCGGGGTCCGTTCTCTGTGCTTTCGTCTGGAGTGAGCACAGGGTTGCTCAGCCTCCCAGGTGTGTTCCGGCTTCCCTCCTCAGACCCTAGCCTTAGGCCTGGAACTTGTCAGCGGACCTTGGGATGAGCCTAACACATCTCTTTTACACCCAGGTCTTCTTCACAATCCTCCCAGAAACTGCACTCTTCACAGTCCTCTCAAGAACTGCACTAACTAGCTCCTCCCCAGACCACAATATATAGGGGAGCTCACCCTGAACCCAGGCTTGGTCTTCCCCTTCTGGCCTGAGGTGTGAGTGTTGTGTGTATGTTACCTTATGAGAAGGCCCTTTTGTTGCTCTCTTGTGACACCACCACCCGGGGGCAGTGATGACACTGTGGCACTTTGAACCATGGGTCCCACATTCCCCTTAGTGAAAGACAGTACTCCAGGACTTTGGCAACTTTTCAACAAGGTAAACACAAAGAACTAATAACAATATAATGTGCAGAGTCTTAAAATATAAAATTTACAAAAACCAATAAAATTGTAAAAATTCAAAGAAGACTTCAAAACGCAATCTCTCCAGTGATTAGTCCATTCCCACTGGGTCTGGAGTCTATTTACAAAGGAGTCTCTACCACAACCAGTCCAGTGGTAATATGGTCCATTTTTAAATGAAGTTCCAGAATATGTAAAAGTTCTTACAGGAGAGTCTCTGTAGGTACTGGGCTTACTGATTGCAAAGTCACATATATATCACACATAAAATAAACATTCTCCCTACGGGCGTCTCAGCTTAGGAGGCCTGGTTGCTTCCTCCCAACCCCAGGCACTTTCTTTCCCTAACATAATATGCATGGGGCTGGGCCCAGTTCCTCCACCCTTCTGTACACTATGTTTACCAGGTACTATTCACACTTCTTTACACTAAACATATGTACAACTCTTTATTCATATTTTAATATTTATACCGGGATGGGATTTGACCTTTTGCACTACACTGCAATCTCCTGAGCTCTGGAATGTCTGATGCAGGTGTACTTAACACAATGCTATGTGCGGAGGTGTACCTTGCGGGTATCTCTGACTGAGTGAGATATGGATCTGACAGCATGACTGGCAAGCTCACTGTGATCAGGAATCTGTTCTTCCTGTTCTTCCTCTGTAACCGCCACTTCTGGTTCTTCCACTCTTGGGACTTCTTGCTGTACGGGTTCATTTATCATCACTTGAGGAACTGCTAGCATAGGTACTAAGACTGCTCCATGGTAATTTGTCCAGGTTTTTGGAAAATCCCCTAAAACTGTATGGAGCACATCTTCTTCTTTCTTGAATTCAACAGCGTCAGATACAGGAACTGAAGTTTCAGGTGTCTTCAGCATTTCAGGACTTAATTTTAAGTGGTCTCTTGATATTGCTGAAGTTGTCTTACCTTCACCTTAGCTGACCAGACACACTTTTGCATTGTCAAAGTTTGATGGGAGAACGGTGTACGGTGTAGTTTCCCATTGATCATCTAATTTATGAGTGAGTCTTATTTTTTAAGGACTTGTTCACCAGGTTGTAAAGGAGTTGCGGAAGCATGTTGATTGTAGGCCTTTTCTTGTCTCTCTCTAGCTTGCTGGAGACTTCTTTTTATGCATTCTTGTACTTGGCGATACTTTTTTTGGCATAGGGTATCCTAATTAGCTTCTAGTGTTTTTACGTCAGGTTTGAGAATTCCCATGTCTAAGTCTATTGGCAGCTTACCAGGTCTTGCTCTCATGAGATAAGCTGGGGTGCAATTGGTAGAACTCACCGGGACATGGTTATACAAGTCTACCAGGTCTGGTAACTTCTCTGGCCACAGGTTTTTTTCTGATGCCGGCAGAGTCTTCAAGAAGTCAATCACTATGTGGTTCATCTTTTTATCTTCTCACATAAGCCATTTGTTTGAGGATGGTAAGGTGTTGTGTGGATCTTCTTGCATCCATACATATTACAGAATTCTTGAAATACCTCCGCTTCAAATGATGGACCTTGATCTGCTCGGACCTGTTCCCGGTGGCCATGAGGTCTACAAAAGAACGTTTGGAATGTCTTTGCTGCTGTTCTTGCCATTAAATCCTTTACTGGCACCACCCCTAAGAAACGGGAATAGTGGTCCACTATGGTCAAGGCATAGACATAGCCGGATCTGCTTGGTGTTAACTTGATGTGGTCTAGGGCTACCAACTCAAGTGGTTGTTTGATGACAATGGACTGGAGTGGAGCTCTCTGACTTTCTTTATAATTTCTTCTTAGGTTGCAAGGGCCACAGTTTCTACACCATTTTTCAATTGATCTTCGCATGCCAACCCAGTAGAATCTTTCTCTCAGGAGAACTTCCAATTTCTTCCATCCAAAATGCCGTCATGATAGGCTTCCAAGACCATTTTGACATCTCTCTTGGGTACTATGATCTGAGAGACCAACTCATGAGTCTTGGGGTTGGTATGTCTTCTGCACAGCTTATTCTGATACATGAACAGTTTACTTCTTTCCTTTCACAACTGTTAAGCTTCAGCTGGAGCATTCTGACTAGGGTACGAACCCTCCTGCGTCAGAAATTCCTTGACTAGCTTCACAGCCGGGTCACTGTACTGTGTCTCAGCCCATCCTTGGTGTGGTAATAGGTTTATTTTTGCCTTCTGATGCTTCTGGTACACACCTGTCCTGTACTGGTATACTCTAGGGTGGTGAAAGGCCGGTAGCTCTATCTCTTCCAGCTCCTCCAGTTCCTCTTCTACATCCTTCAGGTGCATCCGGGATAAGGCATCTGCATTGGCATTTTGGCGTCCAGCCCTTTACTTGATGGTGAAATTGTAGTTAGACAGCCAGACCATCCATCGCTGCTCCAGTGCACCTAGTTTGGCCGAGTCCAGGTGAGTAAGCAGGTTGTTATCTGTGTAGATGGTGAAATTTGCAGCAGCCAAATAATGTTTACAGCCCAGTCTACTGCCAGTAATTCCAGCTTGAAGGAACTATAGTTCTCGGGATTTCTTTCAGTAGGACAGAGCTTTCTTCTTGCAAAGGCGATGACCCTTTCTTTACCCTCTTGCATTTGAGAAAGTACTGCTCCCAATGCCATGTTGCTGACATCCGTGTACAGAATGAAGGGTTGATGGTAATCAGGGTATGCCAGGATTGTCCCCTGTCAGAGCCCACTTCAACCTCTTGAATGATTCTTCTGCTACATCACTTCATTGGAAGCGAGGACTCCAGGCCTTTGATTTCTTAGACTGTCCTACCAGGAGATCTTGTAAGGGGCCTGCCAGCTTTGTTAACCCTGTTATAAACCTTCTGTAGTAGCCTATCAGTCCCAGGAATTGCCTCACCTCTTTCACGCTGGTGGGTCTTGGCCAATCCCTTATCACCATAACCTTCTCGGGGTCTGGTGCCACACCTTATGAGCTTACTACATGGTCGAGGTACTGTGCCTTTGGTTTTAGCAGTTAATGGGTTAATGTGCCACAATAACATCACAAGGGTTCTCTCCCCCACTACACACTGACAAACACTACCACCTCTGGGCCAAGAGGGGGAGCACCACTTGCTTCCTTATATACTCTTGCCCATGAGGGAGAGCTCAGACCGTACAGCACGGTGTAGTGCTGTGAAGAGCACACTGCGAGCAGAGTTAGCTCAGTGCAGACCTAGCAAGGGTCAAAGGAACAGGAGAACGACAGACAGAGGAACACTTCAGGGAGCTGGAGTGATACCTTCACTTGCCCCAGAAGAACGCACAGAGAGGGACACGGATCCGGTACTGTGTCTGGCACCCACAGCACAGTGAATCCAGGAACAGTGGGATTTCTAGATGCCCCTAGTACCAGAGCGAAGCAACACGGAGGGGTCAGCACAGCACAGAGGGCTCAAGTTGCCTAGCCAAGTGGTACCAGCAGAATACAGAGAGACGTGAGGAATCCCAGCAGCTCAGCTAATAGCAGCAGCCAGGACACACACACAGTGCAGCATAAGGACGCTGACGACCCCGGACAGGGTTGGGAGAGAGCTTAGCCCCATTACAGACTCCGTGGACTAAAATCTGCAGTAACATCAGTAGCAAAGCTTTGGAAAACAGCAAAACTGTGAGTCTGTGTATTGATTGCGACCTTTGCTCCAGATTCAGCACAGAGAGCTTACCCCCCTGCTACAAGCCTGTCAGCTCTGCAGGACCAGGAGAAGAGAATTGCATCAGAGTCTACCAAACGTGAGTGTGTGTCCTTTAACCCTTCTCCACCATCTATAACCCCAATTGACTTTAACCCTTACTGCCTCGGGGGATGCAGTTCTTCCCACTGGAACTATACCATCTTCGCTGCCACTCCATCACCCCCGGAGGTTCTGCAGCGGCGGCCCCATCACTGGCCGCACCAAGTGGGTGGCGTCACCCGTGACAAATCCCCTTGTAAATAATTCCCCTTTATTGCCGAGCCAGGGACACGGTCCGGACCAAGCCACCTGTGACTTCCCCAGCACCGTCCGGTCCGGCACCGAGTACCCCAGTCCCGTGGGGCCCGACAACCTGGCGTTACGAACAGGATCTACCCGGTCCAAAAGAATTGGACCCTGTGCGTCATCCGAACTGTATTTCTGAAAATCCGCCATTTTGGAGCGCGCGGCGCGCGGGAAAGAAAGGGGGCAGTACCCTGCATTGGTGCGAACCCAGCCTCCTCCCCTGGTGCTGACGACATCCGGCGGGGAAGGAGATCCCTGCTGCGCCCCGGAACCTCCCATAGACATCCGGACGGAAGCGGAAGACGGAGGGCGTATATTAACTAAGTGGGCCCAAGATGTCGCAGCCCGGTGCACAAGGCGGCGACGGAGCAGCCGGTGGAGCTGCAGCGCCGGACCCAGCGATAGTCCCCGGCGGTGCAGCTGCGCAAGGAACAGCATCCATAATGCCATTCCTGATGCCGTATACTCCAGGGGCAATGTGGCTGCCCCAATACTCTGGTGAGCCTAATACTTTAACTGACTTTATGCAAAAGATTAAAGAGTATTATGTGATGTATCCCCTCACTGAAGCCCAGCGTGTAGGAATGATAATGGGACAATTAACGGGCAATGCACGGCGTGAGGTTGCGTCCTGGCTGGATACAGATAAGGACACTGTAGAGCATTTAGCAGCCAGACTGAAAGCAACGTTTGAATCTGCTGTTGATACCCGGGCTAAGATGAGGTTCTTTGCATGCCACCAGAAACCTAAACAGAGTGCCAGAGATTTTGTCTTGAACTTGCAGGAAGCACTCAAAGCCCTTAAGCTGGCAGAACCTGCTTTAGCCCCGGGAGCTGATAAAATGCTATTTGACCAATTTATTGAGGGCCTCCATTCCCCTTCCCATCGAGGACAGTTAAGCATGATACTGCTGCAGAACCCTGACATGACATTTACTGAGCTGAAAGATAGAGCTATCCGTCTGCAGCAGCTGGAAGAGCCAAGGGAATTAACATCTGTGCTTGACACTGCAGCAGCACCTCAGCAGGCGGCAGCGCCAGCGACATCTGCTATGTCAGCGACTGCTGCTGAGGCCGGGGAATATATCTCAAATGCAGCCATCAACCAAAAGCTAGATGCCCTGACAGACACCGTGATCTCCATGGCCAAGGTCATCAAGGAACTGCGAGAGTAAAAACCTGCACCCAAGATCGAGTTGGCGACCAGCAGAGAGGATGTTCCGTGGATGAGGCCCAGAAGATACCCAGCAGCAAGAGGACGACCCAGCGATCGCTACCAACCAGATGGACAGCCCATTTGCCGCCGTTGCCAGAAATCAGGCCATCTTGCTCGTGAGTGTCCTTTAAACGACGATTCCCTGGGAAGGCGGGCCGCTCCCCAGGAATGAACGTTCAAGGCCCCTCAGCCTGGTATGACAAATTCGTGGGAGGAAAGCCGGTGATCCCTATTGTGTTGGATGGCATCCCCTTTAGTGCCTTGCTGGATACCGGATCCCAAATAACATCTATCCCACATGTTCTATATAAAAGGTACTGGGCTGATTCAGACATTACTAATGCGCCAGATTACTTTAATTTTGATATATGGGCTGGTAATGGATTGGTGATACCAAAGGTTGGATTTAGAGAGATGAATATTCAGGTTGGGAAGGTAGAATTGCAGAACCAGGGTATTATAATCGTAGATGTCAACCGGCGAGACCGTGAACCCGTGATGCTGGTAGGAATGAATGTCATTGAGAAATGTTTTTCCGAAGTGTTAAGTGTTTTGCAGCAAATCGCCGAGACTGCCGGAACTGGACAACAGAGGCTTTCTGCACAAAGAGATCAAAGCCCTGATGTTGAAGCAGCAGGTAGAAATCTCCGGAGGTGAGATCGGCAGTGTACGAGTAAGTGACCCAATACCCATTGTAATTCCTCCAAAAACTGAAATGTTGGTATGGTGCAGAGCCGCAATAGGCATTAAAGGGCAAGACTATCAGGCCCTGGTAGAAACCCGTGTACTCAGACAGTAGACTGACCATACTCACTGCTAGGGGAGTGGTTGACGTACACAGGGGAAGAGTGCCATTACGCCTATTGAACTGCGGAGAAGATGAGGTCACATTACCAAAGTATGCTACCATGGCTAAGTTGTACACGGTTGATAACAACAACATCACCGCCGCCGAGCCCTTGAACCCGTCATGTCAGGCGGATGACAATGGCTTAGAGGAGAAGCTGGAGGATTGGTGCCAAAAGTTGCATGTAGGTACCAGTTCTACACCTCCCCGTCGCAAGCATGGAGTATACCAGGTAGTGAAGGAATATGAACAAATATTCAGTAAACACCCGTTAGACTTTGGGCAGATCAAAGGGGTAGAGCACACTATACCCACAGGTAACCATCAACCTATAAAAGAGAGGTATAGACCCTTACCACCAGCTCACTACCAAACCACCAAAGACATGCTCAGAGAAATGAAATCTGCAGGGGTAATAAAGACAGTTGTAGACCCTGGGCAGCACCTCTAGTGTTACTTAAAAAGAAGGATGGGACCATGAGAATGTGCGTAGATTACCGGCAGATTAATCGCATCACACATAAGGACGCATACCCATTACCTAGGATTGAGGAGTCATTAGCTGCATTAAAATCTGCTAACTACTTTTCCACCCTTGATCTGACTAGTGGGTACTGGCAGGTTCCTGTGGCCGAGGCCGACAAGGAGAAGACAGCGTTTACTACGCCGATGGGCCTCTGTGAGTTCAATTGTATGCCGTTCGGACTCTGCAACGCACCCGGGACCTTCCAACGTCTGATGGAGAGCTGCCTCGGGCACAAGAACTTTGAAACTGTCCTCCTGTACCTAGATGACGTCATAGTCTACTCGAAGACGTACGAGCAACATCTACAAGACCTGGCAGAAGTGTTCGAAGCTTTATCGAAATATGGCATGAAAATCAAGCCATCCAAGTGTCACCTTCTCAAACCAAAGGTACAGTACCTGGGACATGTCCTGAGTTCAGAGGGAGTAGCACCGGATCCTGATAAAGTCACAGTGATAAGGGATTGGCCAAGACCTACGAACGTGAAGAAGTGAGGCAATTCCTGGGCTTGGTAGGCTATTATAGAAGATTTATCCGAGGATTCACGAAGCTAGTGGCTCCCCTGCAAGACATTCTGGTAGGACGATCAAAGAAGACTTCAAACTGTAATTCCCTGACACGGTGGGATGAGGAAAGAGAAAATTCCTTCAACAAGCTGAAAAGCGCGCTGACGGGAGAAGAGATCCTGGCATACCCTGATTACCATCAACCATTCATTCTTTACACGGATGCCAGCAACGTGGGACTGGGAGCAGTATTGTCGCAGAAGCAAGGAGGCAAAGAAAGAGTTATTGCCTTTGCAAGCAGGAAGCTCCGGCCTACAGAACGAAATCCCGAGAACTACAGCTCCTTCAAGTTAGAGCTACTGGCAGTAGTTTGGGCTGTGACTGAACGCTTTAAACATTACTTGGCAGGTGCACAATTCACCATCTACACTGGATAACAACCCGTTGACTCGCCTAGACACAGCCAAATTAGGTGCTCTGGAGCAGCGATGGATAGCCCGGCTATCTAACTACAACTTCGTCATCAAATATCGGGCAGGCCGCAAGAATGGGAACGCAGATGCCTTATCCCGAATGCCGCACCTGAAAGACGTGGAAGAGGAACTGGAAGGGTTGGAAGAGATTGAACTACCGGCCTTTCATCGTTCAAGGGTAGAAGATTATCAACCCGGCATCTACCAAAGAGAACAGGAAGTAAATCTTAACCCGTTAAGACATTACGGATGGGCCGAAACCCAAGATACTGATCCAGCTGTGAAGCTAGTGAAAGGACTGCTTACGCGACAAGGTGCATACCCGGATCAGAATGCCCCAGCTGAGACCATACAGCTCTGGAAAGAGAAAGGCAAGTTGTTTCTGAATCAAGGGAAGCTCTGTAGACGATTTACCAATCCCAAGACGCATGAACTGGTCTGGCAGATAATCGTGCCCAAGCGAGACACCCAAATGGTCTTAGAAGCTTATCATGACAACGCAGGTCATTTTGGATGGAAGAAGTTAGAAGCACTCCTGAGAGAAAGATTTTATTGGGTTGGCATGAGAAAATCCATTGAACTATGGTGCAGAAGATGTGCCGCATGCAACCTCAGAAGGAAAGATCTACAGAAAGCTCCGCTTCAACCAATAGTAACCAAGCAACCACTTGAACTAGTCGCATTAGATCACGTCAAGTTCTCACCAAGCCGGTCAGGCTATGTCTATGCCTTAACCATCGTGGACCATTACTCACGCTTCTTAGTGGTGGTACCCGTCAAAGACTTGACAGCGTAGACGGCAGCAAAAGCATTCCAGACACATTTCTGTAGACCACATGGTTACCCAGAACAAGTCCTTGCAGACCAAGGTCCAGCTTTTGAATCCGAACTATTCAAGGAATTCTGCAATATGTACGGTTGTAAGAAGATTCGCACAATAACGTATCATCCTCAAACAAATGGTCTATGCGAGAAGATGAATCATATCATAATTGAACTGTTAAAGACCTTTCCAGAGTCAGAAAGAAACCAGTGGCCAGATAAATTACCTGATTTGGTAGACTTATACAACCATGTCCCCGTGAGTTCTACAAACTGCACTCCAGCATACCTTATGCGCGCAAGACCCGGTAAGCTACCAATTGATCTAGAAATGGGAATTGAAAAACTAGATACAGAAGTAGAAGAAACAGATTGGGATACCAAACGTCAGAAACAGTATCAACAAGTGCAAGAATGTGTAGAGAGAAACCTACAACAAGCAAGAGCAAGACAAGAAAAGACCTTTAACAAACATGCTCAGGCAATGCCATTACAAGAAGGTGATCAAGTTCTCAAGAGAAAGAGACGTACAAACAAACTGGATAATCAGTGGGAAACCGTCCCATACACAGTCTTACCATCTAACCTAGACAATGTTAAAACCTGTTTGATAAGCAAAAATGAAGGAAGAACTTCAGCAGTCGTATCTCGTGATCAACTTAAATTGTGTCCTGAAACCCTGAAGACACCTGAAGTCATAGAATCTGTACAGGTCCAACCTATCCAAGAAAAAGAAGAAGAAGTATTCCACACGGTACTAGGAGACTTTCCTAAAACATGGCCAAATTACCATGGAGCAGTTGTCGTACCAATGATAGCATTCCCTTCAATGGTGGACCCAAAACCAGAACCTGTGTTACCAGAACCTGTGTTACCTGAAGAAGACCCAAGACTTGAAGAACTGGAAGTAGAATCCGAAGAGGAAGAACAAATTCCTGGTCCCAGTGAGCTTGCCAGTCCTGCAGTCAGACCTCCATCTGCCATAGTACCAAGCACAACATGTAGGTCCATACCCACTAATACTAGTAGCCCACGTGCAAGCGGTATACCTGTTTTACGCAGATCAGAACGTAGTACCCGAGGGCAGTTACCAGCTAGGTACACAGAGTAAAATGCAGAATTAAATGTGTACTGTAAATATGTTTGTTTAAAAGTAAAGTAAATTGAACCCAGTAGACTGTGTCCAAGAGGGTGGAGGAACTGGATTGACCCCCATGTACATTAAGTTAGGGAAAGAAAGTGCCTGGGGGTGGTGTAGCGAATTCAGGCCTCCTAAGCAGAAACGCCCGTGGACAAATGTATATAGTTATTGCAACGTTAAAAAGCCCAGTACCTACAGAGACTATCCTGTATGAACTTTGAACTTTTCTTATTTACTTATGGACCATATATACCACGGACTGGTTGTGGTAAGAACTCTCTTGTATATATTCATCAGCCCGGAAGCAATAGACTAAACCCCCGGAAAGAATGCTTTTTGACTTTCGAACTCTTTTTCACAATTTAGTGATTTTTGTACTTTTTCATTTTAAGTTTATGTCAATATTGTTTTAATTGTTGTTTACTTGTTTTTCTACAGTCCCGGAGTACTGTATTTAACTAAGGGGGAATGTGGCACCCCATGGGTTAATGTGCCACAATAACATCACAAGGGTTCTCTCCCCCACTACACACTGACAAACACTACCACCTCTGGGCCAAGAGGGGGAGCACCACTTGCTTCCTTATATACTCTTGCCCATGAGGGAGAGCTCAGACCGTACAGCACGGTGTAGTGCTGTGAAGAGCACACTGCGAGCAGAGTTAGCTCAGTGCAGACCTAGCAAGGGTCAGAGGAACAGGAGAACGACAGACAGAGGAACACTTCTGGGAGCTGGAGTGATACCTTCACTTGCCCCAGAAGAACGCACAGAGACGGACACCGGATCCGGTACTGTGTCTGGCACCCACAGCACAGTGAATCCAAGAACAGTGGGATTTCTAGATGCCCCTAGTACCAGAGTGAAGCAACACGGAGGGGTCAGCACAGCACAGAGGGCTCAAGTTGCCTAGCCAAGTGGTACCAGCAGAATACAGAGAGACGTGAGGAATCCCAGCAGCTCAGCTAATAGCAGCAGCCAGGACACACACACAGTGCAGCATAAGGACGCTGACGACCCCGGACAGGGTTGGGAGAGAGCTTAGACCCATTACAGACTCCGTGGACTATAATCTGCAGTAACATCAGCAGTAAAGCTTTGGAAAACAGCAAAACTGTGAGTCTGTGTATTGATTGCGACCTTTGCTCCAGATTCAGCACAGAGAGCTTCCCCCCCTGCTACAAGCCTGTCAGCTCTGCAGCACCAGGAGAAGAGAGAATTGCATCAGAGTCTTCCAAACGTGAGTGTGTGTCCTTTAACCCTTCTCCACCATCTATAACCCCAATTGACTTTAACCCTTACTGCCCCGGGGGATACAGTTCTTCCCACTGGAACTATACCATCTTCGCTGCCACTCCATCACCCCCGGAGGTTCTGCAGCAGCGGCGGCCCCATCACTGGCCACACCAAGTGGGTGGCGTCACCCGTGACAAATCCCCTTGTAAATAATTCCCCTTTATTGCCGAGCCAGGGACACGGTCCGGACCAAGCCACCTGTGACTTCCCCAGCACCGTCCGTTCCAGCACAGAGTACCCCAGTCCCGTGGGGCCCGACACTGGGAATCGATTCACTTATCTCTACTGCATCAATTATTATTAGACCTTTCAGACCTGTTTGGGCTGCAGGACATATCAGAATGATGACTGTATAATAGAAGAGGAAGCTTTCTTGTTTGTACAATAGATCAGGGAGATTTAGTTATTTATTTCTGGATAAACATCCGGAAGGTCCATGTTCTGAAATGTCACTGCATGTAATTGCGGAGCTGCAAGAGTGGGCCCTCGGTGTCGGGCACAGTCCAGCTCCACACAGACCTGGCACAGCCCAGCTCCTCCAAGGCACTACCCGGTTTCACACAGACCTAACACAGTTCTACCCTGGCACAGGACGGCTCCGCTCAGACCTGGCTCAGCTACATGCAGGCAAAGCCCAGCTCCACCCAGACCTGGCCCAACTCTGCCACAGCTCAGGTCCACACAGACCTGGCCCAGCTCCGCCACAGCTCAGGTCCACACAGACCTGGCCCAGCTCCGCCACAGCTCACATCCAACCAGACCTGGCCCGGCTCCGCAACAGCTCAGATCCACCCAGACCTGGCCCAGCTCCGCCACAGCTCAGTTCCACACAGATCTGGCACAGCTCTGCCCAGGTACAGCCCACCTCCACACAGACCACAGCAAGCTCCACCTATGCACAGTCCCACTACACACAGACCTGGCATAGCTCCGTGCAGGCAAGACCCAGCTTTATCCAAGCACAGCTCAGCTTCACACAGACCTGGCCCAGCTCTGTCCCGGCACAGCCCAGCTCCACCCAGATCTGACCCAGCTCTGCCACAGCTCATATCTACCCAGATCTGACCCAGCTCTGCCACAGCTCAAATCTACCCAGACATGGCCCAGCTCTGCCACAGTTTAGATCTACCCAGACCTGGCTCAGCTCTGCCACAACCCCACTCCACACAGACCTGGCACAGCTCCGCGCAGGCAAGGCCCAGCTTTATCCAGGCTCAGCTCAGCTTCACACAGACCTGGCCCAGCTCTGCCACAGCTCAGATCTACCCAGACCTGGCCCAGCTCTGCCACAGCTCAGCTCCACACAGACCTGGTCCAGCTCTGCCCAGGCACAGCTCAGCTCCACATAGACCTGACCGAGGTCTGCCTAGGCACAGCACAGCTCCACACAGACCTGGCCCAGCTCTGCCCAGGCACAGCCCAGCTCCACACAGACCTAGCCCAGACATGCCCAGGCACAGCCCAGCTTCATACAGACCTGGCCCAGCCCTGCCCAGCCCAGCTCCACACAGACATGGCTCAGCTCTACCCAGGCACAGCCCAGCTCTGCCCAGCTCCACATAGAACTGGCCCAGCTCTGCCTAGGCACAGCCCAGCTTTGCCCAGGCACAGCCCAGCTTTGCCCAGGCACAGCACAGCTCCACACAGACCTGGCCCAGACATGCCCATGCACAGCACAGCTCCACACAGACCTGGCCCAGACATGCCCATGCACAGCCCAGCTCCACACAGACCTGTCTCAGCTCTGCCCAGGCACAGCCCAGCTCCACATAGAACTGGCCCAGCTCTGCCTAGGCACAGCCCAGATCTTTAAACACAGCTCTAATCCAGTGCTGACTCCTCCAGACCCAGCAGTTGTGTGATCAGTGAGGGCGCTGGACCGGCTGTGATCCGTTCGGTTCTGCTGTATCGACACAAGGCTGCATTACATTACCACTATCTGAGGATTTCTGGTAAAAAAACATTTATTTTCTCATTTAGGATATTAATGACAACAAAGCTGTTGTATAACAACAAAAAGTGTCAAAAAATATTTAAAGAGAAAAAAAAAACCCTTAAAATGTAACTTGGGAGAAGTGAGGGTAAATCACCCGGTTGTGGAGGGACAGCAGCACCCGCTGCCCAGGATGGAGGATCCGGCTGTAAGCCCTGTCCATTGAGCTACGTCTGGAAGATTGAGTCTGGGGGAGAGACGTCCGGCCGGATCAGTCCTGTCATCATATGAGACAAGGCGGAACAGATTCACATTAATGAAACCTCCGGCCACCACTGCTGGAGAGGAGGACAAGATCCCGATAATAAGAGCAGCAACATTGTAACATCGGTCAGATCCTCATTACTGCCCCAGACTGGAGTCACAGCCGTCTACATAATCAGAGGAGACAGGCAGCAAGGACACGAAAAGAGACAGAGGGTGGGACAAAAAAAGACATACGAAAGAGCGGAAATCTCTGTGAATAAAGACCAGAGTCACCTGAGATTACCGTCACACAGATCACGTCACAGGTAAATGACTCCATCTACAGGAGAGGCCGAACCATCTGCATCATCAGTCCTCATCCGTCAGCACAAATATCATTTATATACCAATATCTACAACTGTAAACATTACTGATCCCGAGTTACCTCCTGTATTATACTCCAGAGCTGCACTCACTATTCTGCTGGTGCAGTCACTGTGTACATACATTACATTACTGATCCTGAGGTACCTCCTGTATTATACTCCAGAGCTGCACTCACTATTCTGCTGGTGCAGTCACTGTGTACATACATTACTGATCCTGAGGTACCTCTGTATTATACTCCAGAGCTGCACTCATTATTCTGCTGGTGCAGTCACTGTGTACATACATTACTGATCCTGAGGTTCCTCCTGTATTATACTCCAGAGCTGCACTCATTATTCTGCTGGTGCAGTCACTGTGTACATACACTGTATACTGATCCTGAGTTACCTCCTGTATTATACTCCAGAGCTGCACTCATTATTCTGCTGGTGCAGTCACTGTGTACATACATTACATTACTGATCCTGAGTTACATGCTGATGGGAAAGCGATAACCCCAGTTAGTCAGACTAATGGGAAGCTGTCATTATCCCCCGGGGACACAGCCTAAAATGTGCCTAGAACACAAGTACTACACTGCCTCTGGACCCTCATCATCTAGAAGGATAAAAGGTCCAGGTACTGATCCAGAGCTGGTGACAGAGGTATCCAGTTAGGTTGGGGCCTTGACGCTGCTTCTGGTTACCCCTAGCCAGGGGTTTTGTACTGCATTACCAGGAGATGCCAGTCTTGAGGAGCTGAGTGATCTCACGGAGACGCCAGTTTCCAAATTAAAAATGGAGAGGGCCCTGTAGGACCTGGGAAGTTAGTGAGGTGGGCGTGGGAGACAATTTGTAAATTAATCTCCCATGTCACCTCAAAAAGGAAGAGGTGTCATAGAATAAAATCATGAGATCTCTCTCTGAAGGGACATACAACTACTCACCAACACTGAAGACATGGAATCAGCTGTAAATGGTGAGGAGGGAAAAATTAATGAAACACAGAAAGGAGCCTTCATTGAAGCTAAGACCCCTGGTGTCAACCATTGGTTACAGTTTGTAAGGGAGAGCCAGTCTGAATTTTATATATAAAAATGCAAAACTTCGCCTTTCCCTCTATATCATGGTGCAGTCATCGGTTAGGCACCAGTGGAAAATTATAAATATTGGGATGTGGATAGGTCCTGCAGTTATCTTTGGCGCTGTGATTATGAGACGCAGACATGAATATCTTGATATAACTGCCCCAAGTTAATACAGGCCAGACAGATAATAGCCAAGCCATGTTTCCCATCCATGAAGAGATAAATTCATGATGGGAATGATGACAGTAATATTTCTTGCCTGGGACCCCCAGAGGTGGAGATATCCTGGAAGCAGGGTTCTCTACGTTTTTGGGAACTGGAGCACATCTCATAAACAGCGCCCACATGAGGTCACCAGAGGGGAGGTGACTGGCGTTCATTAAGAGGAAACTACCACAATTCTGCATTGTCAATGCCAGGAGGCACACTGCGTGTAGGGGATTGGCCATATTTTCTTAAGGAGAATCTCCCTCCATATATCTAAGCCATTTCTGTCATTTTCTTCCATCCCTCTTATTTTATGTGATTGTCTATACTATATTGTATTGTATCCCTTTTGTAAAATCTTGTATATTTTTATAACCAATGCCTACTGTTTCCGATTAAATATAACATTAAATAGCTTTGTTCCTCTAGTTCTATATCAATCACAAACCCGAGTACTCCTCACGTAACCTGTAGGGGTGTCCAGTCTATATGTGTAAATGACTGGTTTATAATGGTGGCTGCATTTTCTTGTGTTATTGTGGATTTAGGCAGTGATGGTGTGGAGGTATATATACGTTCCATGAGCTGGGACCGGTGATATATATACATTACCCTCACTGCGAGCACCTCAATAATTGTGACAATAACAGAACAGCCGCAGCCTTATTTATTGTCTGTCAGTTGCTTAATTGTCCTGACAATAAGGGGGCGCCAGAGGGCAGTCCTGTGACAATGACACTTCTTTTTCTGGTGAAGCCTCTTTAGTAAGTTTCCAGCGTTGCACTGTGTGGGTCATGTGCAGAGCTCCAGCTGCAGATGATGGGGGTTGTGCTCCACTGCTCACGTTCCTCTGTTGTCCGGGCTGAAGTCGGGGAGTATCTCGGCCACCCTCTTCCTCAAGGCATCTCTTCGCTCCTCCTGTAGTCTCCGCTGTCTCATCTCCTCTGGGAGTCGCCTCCATGTTCGGAGCGCACTCAGGAGGATTCTCCTAGAGGACAGTGGGGGCAGTAATGACGATATATCTGTACCCCCATGTGGCGTCCCCTGATGGGCACACCTCTGATGTCCACCCACCTCTGGTTGTGCTCTTCTGCCGTCCTCTGCTTCTCCCACATGGCCATCCTCTCCTCCTGCGCCAGGTTCAGCCAGGCCAGGAAGGTTCGTCTCCGCAGAGTCGCCTGATGCCTACGCACAGCCCTCTCCTCCTGGATGGACAGGTAGTCCTTGTATGAATAAGGTTAAGACTGGCATCAACCACAGGTGTAGGTGCTGGCAGAAAAAATTATATACTTACAGATAGGTGAACCGCCGCGACACTACTATATTAATGATTAAAGTGAATGAATGAGTAGCACCAACAAGACGAAGATCTTATGGGTATAATGCAATTGTGAAATGCAGAAACTGCCCTGTGCTATACATGTAAACCGGAGAACTTAGTCTCATTAGTAGCTACTAAAGATTAAGCTTGGCATCCACATCAAGGAGTCTCCATTGCCAAGTCCTAACACTATGCCTCACAGAAATGGTGTAATGTGGATGGATATATATAATTACACCTAGGCATATATATCCATCCACATTACACCATTTCTGTGAGGCATAGTGTTAGGACTTGGCAATGGAGACTCCTTGATGTGGATGCCAAGCTTAATCTTTAGTAGCTACTAATGAGACTAAGTTCTCCGGTTTACATGTATAGCACAGGGCAGTTTCTGCATTTCACAATTGCATTATACCCATAAGATCTTCGTCTTGTTGGTGCTACTCATTCATTCACTTTAATCATTAATATAGTAGTGTCGCGGCGGTTCACCTATCTGTAGGTAGTCCTTGTACTGAAAGACAAATTATTCAGCCATCACACATTGATCTCTATGACAGAGATGTCTGCAGGGGCTCCAACATTTGGAAAACCAGATTCGAGCAGGAGTCAAAAGGACAGTGCACTCTCCAGGAGTTCTGTTCCCCTAAAATCAGCGTCACATGGCGGCTCAGGGTCTTCTCCCTAAGTTTGGGATGTACCATGGAGCACAACTCACCCGGAGCCAGTGCCAGAAGCTTCTCCGTAAGAGCGCAGTGGTCCGCAGCCCCTCCGCCCGCTGGATCTTCTCGCACACAATTTCCCTAGCAGCTTGTGCCCAGGACATGAGGCCGCGTCTCAGGAGGACACGCCGGTGATGACTCTCCGCCCACTACAGAGGAGGAAATGGAGGGAAAGAAGGGTCAGATAAGTATGAGAAACAGAAAGTTGGTGATCAGTCAACCCCAGACAGCTGAGAGACACTGAACAAGAAATAAGTCCTGAGAAAGTGCAGCTCTGAAGCTATTAACGCAGCTTGCACTCTGCATGTAGAGGGGTTGTCACACTGTGGCAGTCTCTTCTCTACTCCATACCTGGAGGACAAAGGTTCACATAAAGCTTCAGCATCTCAACAGCAGAAATGGAAAACATGTCCCCTGTGCTGCCTCCACTGCGGTGGCGTTACCTCTGCATTTTGCCTCTATTTCGCCAGCACCTTCTTCCAGGGCTCCAGACCCCAGGACCTCAGCAGTCGCCGCTCATTGTGCTGCTCCGCTCTCTGCAGCTGCTGCTCCTCTTTCTGCAGTCGCCGCTGCTTCTCCTCTTCTTTCTGGCAAATCAAGTGATTGGGACGAGTGGTCAGGACATGTGACGGTGGCAGCCATGATGAGGCGGCTCCGGGGCGAACCTACCTGTCTCTGCAGCCTCCTCTCCTCCCTCCTCTTCTCCAGCTGCGCCTCCTTCTCTGCGACCTCCATCTGCCGCCTCTGCTCCTCCGCTGCTCGCAGCTCTGCCTGTAAATGAGTTGAAGCCACACATAAGGTTGAGGTAACATCACACATCCGCATAGACTGGACAAGATATGCCATTAAGTAGAATAAATCTGAGGTGTGTGGATGATGAGGTTTCTCTCTAAGAAAGAAGCTGGAGCAATGTGTGAACGCCGCCTGGTGAGTACGAGTATAAGGCTCCTCACCAGCTTCTCCTCCTCCCTCTTCCTCCTCGTCTCCTCCAGGAGTCGCCTCCTTTCTGCTCGCTGTGCCGCTCTCTCCTCCATGGCTGCAAAATCAATGGAAATTATAAGATAGACATTGAAATGGAACGATGCTGCCCGCCACCACCTCAATTGCAACGCCGTGTGACCACCCACCCTGTGTTTATAACACCGCCCGTCCTCCCGTCATGTGTGACTATAACACTGCCCATCCTCGCTCCCTGTGTGACTACTACACCTCCTGTCCTCCTCCTGTGTGACACTACCGCCACTTCCTCCTGTGTGACTACTACACCCCCATCTTCCCTCCCTGTGTGACTACTACACACCTCTCTTACCCACCTCTGTGTGACTACTACACCACCCCATCTATCCCTCCCTGTGTGATACTACACCACCCTTCTTCCTCCTGTTGACTACTACACCGCCCTCTTCCCTCCTGTGTGACTACCACACCCCCGCCCGTCCCTCCCGCCCTGTGTGATAACACCACCCGCCCCATCCTCCCGCCCTGTGTGTGACTACTATTCCGCCAGTTTTCCCTCCATGTGTGAGTACTACACCACCCTTCCTTCCTCCCTGTGTGACTACTACACCGCCCGTCCTCCCTCCATGTGTGATTACTACACCGCCTGTCCTCCCATCCTGAGTGACTACTACACTGCCCGTCTTCCCTCCATGTGTGATTACTACACCGCCTGTCCCCCCTCCATGCAGGTGTATTTCCCCATTCATGGCCTCTGGTTTGTACCGGTCACGCGGGGTGAGGGGTGGAGGATCCGCTGTTTCTCTTGGATGTGACATTGTCGGCGGAGTGGTATGGGCCATTCTGATGGTTTCAATGAGGCCGGTAACCTGTAAAGACACAATCCAGATGGGACACATGGGCGGAGGTAATGTCCACATAGGGGGAGACACCTAGGTGTTCAGTCTGGGCATGCAGCAATAATCGACATATTGGCAGGAGGCATCAGCGTTAGTGGCAGCAGACATGGCAGCCATAGTGGTCATCACCCAGCTTTCCCCATCTACGGTGAACATGAGGAGTTTTGTTCTTACCTGGGGGTTGTCGCACCTCCCTCGCTGCCTGTCCGGTGGGTGGCCCTGGCGCTGCACCCGGACAGTTCTGCGGTCACAGCGGTGGCATTCTTGGCCTCCCGCCTGGAAATCATCAGTCTCTGGTTCTCCATCAGTCCCAAGATCACCTCCTTCTGCTCCTGCAGCTGCCTCTTCTGCTCCTCGATCAGGTTCTGCTGGAACGTGTGCCGGTTCTGGAAGTTCTCCCCATAGGTCGGCACCTTCCTATGGTGGTCAGAGCCCGGGGTGGTGGTGCTGCCATACTGCAGACGATGCTGCTCCAGCTCCTCAGGGGTGAGGGAGGCATGCTGGAGAGTCACCTGCCAGGCGTGCCGTGGACCGGGCTTCTCTGCAGCCATCTTGCGGGCTGAGGGTGGGGCCTCTCTCTTGGCACTGCTCGTCTCCACCTACAAGGAGACAATGTGTGTGAAAGATTTCAGTTCTGAAGGCTGTCAACACTAACACTAACCTGACATACCGCACCTGAGTTTTTACCTTTGGCTCCATGGCTTCGTGGCTGCTGACAGCCGCCTCCCTCTGGCCCCAACCGATGAGGCTGCGTCCAGCAGAGCCGCCATCTTTCTCTTGGTCTCCTCTTTCTGCGCCTCCAGCTCTCGTTTCTCTTTCTCGCCTCGTCCCCAGAGCTGCCACTCCATCAGGCAGCGGCGCAGGAGGCGTTTGTTGTAGCACTCGGTGGCGGCGTGCTGCTTCCTGCGCTCAGTGAGTAAGAGCACACGGGTCACTAATGATACAAGTCTATAGCCCCCATTCACACTTGTGGCCCCCAGGATCACACACCTGTTCTGATCCCTCAGCTCCTTCTCCATTTGATGGGTCTCCCGCTCCATCTTTCCTGACCACACATGGTCCCTCCAGGCTCGGAATGTCCTCAGCTGAAGCCTCCAATCCGCAAGGGCCCGGGCCTTCCCCATCCTCACTGTGCGCTCCAGGACCAACTTGTACCAGACGGAGAAGTGATGCTGAAGACACTGAGGAGATGGAAGCACGGACCAGATCAGTATGGGGGAGAAGACCATACAATGACGCCCCATTACAACCCACACGGATCAGTATAGGGGATAAGAACCCACAATGATGACCCCTTACAACACACACAGATCAGTATGGGGGAAAAGACCCACAATGATGCCCCTTACAACACACACAGATCAGTATGGGGAAAAGAAACCACAATGATGCCCATTACACCCACACAGATCAATATGTGGGAGAAGACCCCACAATGACACCCCATTACATCCACACAGATCAATATGTGGTAAAAGACCCACAATGACACCCCATTACACCCACACAGATCAATATGTGGGAGAAGACCCCACAATGACGCCCTATTAAACCCCACTCATGTGGGGTCCGGGGATAATCACAATAATTAGCACAATAATGACAATTGTCCCCGAGCTCCTTCCTGGCTGATAACAGGGAGCAGTAGCCTGTCCTCACCCTGTGGTTCTCAGTGTAGATCTGGTTCAGCAGCTCCTGGATCTTGGCCCGTTTCTCCAGCCTCCTCCTCCCTGGATCCTCGGATGCTGCCTGTAACGGTGCTGGCTCCTGCTTCTTCTGCAGCTCCTGTCGCTTCATCTCTCTACAAAGACAAGAAACCTCCGGTGAAGAGAAGAGAATTGATCTCATTAGCTAATATGGCCTCCAGAGCAGTCACCCAACTTTCCCAGATCCCTGAATGACAACCATATGCATGCAGAGACTGTGGGAATGTGCTGGGTGAGCCGTGGTGGCTGTCCGTAGTGTCATGGTGTCGGCCCCGCTTACGCTCGCCTGGCCTCCTCCATCACTCTCCGGCGCTCGCTCATCTCTTTGCGCAGTTTCACCACCTCTCTCTGGATGGCCTCCTCTTCCTTCTTGGCCTTCATTGCTTTCTGCTTGTTCTCCTCCTGTACCAGAATCTGGGCCTCCGATAGAGCCGACCTCTTCAGCGCCAGCTCCTGCCTCCGCCGCTCCGACTCCTTCTGCCGCGCGCTCGGTTCTCCTTCACCTGCACAAGTCACATGAGCCTTGTTGTAATCCTGTGAATATTTCTAATTATCCAATAAACAATTTGTGATCCAAACTGGACTGAACCTCTACAATCTGAGATATCCTGAGCAGTGCTGCAGTGTAAAGCATTGAGGAGGGAGAGCGCAAGAGCTCATACACTAACAGGAGGTGGATATTACCTTACGCTCCCAACAGACAAGGCATCTACAAAAGATTCACTAATATTAAAGCAAAGCTGTAGTGTAAAGCATGGATTACAGGACCAAGCAGTGCTGCAGTGTAAAGCATGGGTTACAGGACCAAGCAGTGCTGCATTGTAAAGCATGGGTTACAGGACTGAGTAGTGCTGCAGTGTAAAGCATGGGTTACTAAACCGAGCAGTGCTGCAGTGTAAAGCATGGTTACAAGGACGAGCAGTGCTGCAGTTAAAGCATGGGTTACAGGAACCGAGCAGTGCTGCAGTGTAAAGCATGGGATTACTGACCGAGCAGTGCTGCAGTGTAAAGCATGGGTTACAGGACTGAGCAGTGCTGCAGTTAAAGCATGGGTTACAGGAACGAGCATGCTGCAGTGTAAAGCATGGGTTACAACGAGAGTGCTGCGTGTAAGCATGTTTGGGATGCTGCAGTAGTGCTTAACAGCTGGAGTATAAGCATGGGATTACTGAACGCCGTGTGAGTGTCAATGTTCAGCGGAGATGTCATGTACTACCAGCAATGCTGCGTGTAAAGCGGTTACAGGACTGAGTAGTGCTGCAGTGTAAAGCATGGGTTACTAAAACGAGCAGTGCTGCAGTGTAAAGCATCGGTTAAAGGACTGAGCACTGCTGCAGATTAAAGCATGGATTACTGAACGAGCAGTGCTGCAGTGTAAGCATGGATTACAGGACCAAGCAGTGCTGCAGTGTAAAGCATGGGTTACAGGACCAAGCAGTGCTGCAGTTTAAAGCATGGGTTACAGGACTGAGTAGTGCTGCAGTGTAAAGCATGGGTTACTAAACCGAGCAGTGCTGCTGTGTGAAGCATGGGTTACTGAACCGAGCAGTGCTGCAGTGTAAAGCATGGGTTAAAGGACTGAGCACTGCTGCAGTATAAAGCAGGGATTACTGAACCGAGCAGTGCTGCAGTGTAAAGCAATGGTTACAGGACTGAGTAGTGCTACAGTGTAAAGCATGGGTTACTGAACCGAGCAATGCTGCAGTGTAAAGCATGGGTTACAGGACTGAGTAGTGCTGCAGTGTAAAGTATGGGTTACAGGACTGAGTAGTGCTGCAGTGTAAAGCATGGGTTACTGAACTGAGCAGTGCTGCAGTGTAAAGCATTTTTGGGATCTGCGTGCGATTTTTCACCCCACCTGTTGGTGTCTCACTTCCATGGTGACTCTTGGGTCTTTGTGTTTCGGGATGTTGGTTCTTTCGCTCCGGAGATTTTCCAATATCCCAGAATCCACCACTTCCTTCTGTAGAAGCGTCTGCAGGAAATCGTGAGTGTTCGTGCTATTGGTTTCTTTCTCCAGATAATCGTACAGATCTGAAAAATGCAAAAAGTGAATTGTGTGATCTAGAGATCTCCGACTAGGAGACGATGGTGGCAGTGCTGGGAGGAGGATGCAGCGGTATGTGCCGCCCCTGACCAGGAGGAGACAAGAGGACACTGTATATAGGGTAGATTAAAGGGGAGAAGTCAGACCCAATCACGGTCCCTAATATACTGAATTGCTTCACACTGTGTAGGGAAAGAAAATGGCAGCAGGCAGTGGTAGAAAGCTGTGGTTTCTGTGTCCCCCAAAAAAACACTATATGTAGAAGATACTAACAAAGGGGTGAGGTCAGACCCCATCACGGTCCCTAATATACTGCATTGTTCCCATTATGTAGGGGAAGACTATGGCAGCAGGCGCTAAGCTTCGGATTCTGCGTCTTCTGTAACGACCCTTCCCCCAACCAAAACAAACACTGTATATGCGGAAGATATTAATTAAGGAATGAAGTCAAACCCAATCACGGTCCCTAATATACTGCATTGTTTCACATTGTAGATTTTCAAATAATTTCAAGGATATTCTCCTACAGATCTGAGCTAAACAAGGAAAAAAAAACAGAAACAACATCTTTTAAATTTTCTTGGAAAAAGTTAAAAGTCCATTTTATATAGGCATATTAAAATGCAGGAATGCGAGGAGACATGAGTCAACCATTACATGGTTCATATAACATGTAGGTTGTTTGAAACATGTAATGGTTGACTCATGTCTGGCATTTCCGCTTTTTATGATGCCTAAATAAAATGGACTTATAACTTTTTCCAAGAAAATTTAAAGGATGTTGTTTCTGGATTTTTCTTCCTTGTTGCCCTTGTCATTATCTCTGAGCAGAGCTTTCCTTATATCCATGCACCGCCCTGGAAACCACTTCCTATACTGATTGTATATGGCGAGCTAAAACTTTTCACAGAGCTGAATTAATGTACATTCAACCTTAATCGGAGATGATAATCTGAGAACAAAGATCAGGAGAGAGAAAGTAGAAATAAACTTTACCTTTTATTAAATATTTATTTAAACCAAGCAAAAAAAAAAATGTATTAAAATTGGCACTACAAGAAGATGCAGGGCGAAACGTGCGTCGGGGTGGGGGGACACCTGAGGCATTACTTAGTAATAAAGCTGGTTTGTATAGTAATGAAAAAATGCCATACAATAATTGATATTTATATTTCATATACATATCCTCTAATGTAATATTGATATACATGTATATAGTATTTAAGGTACGAACAGTATTGTTAGCGTTAACTATACCTTAACAGAGTAATGTTAGTAATGCCTCAGGCATCCCTTTACCCCAACGCATGTTTCGTCCTGCTTCTTCCTCTAAGTTGTGTCAATTTTAATAATTTTTTTCTACTTGTTTTAAATAATGATTAAATTGAAGTTATATTTTATTCCTACTTTCTGTGTGGGGCCATGTCTTTCCTCTATAAAGGCCCTCAAAAAACACTATTTCTCTAAGATATTAATGAAGATGTGTGGTGAGACCCCATCACGGTCCTTAATATACCGCATTGCTTCATATTGTGGCACTATGGCAGAAGGATGCGGAACTAAGCTGGGGATGGAGTCTGGGTGATGTTGTGTCGCTCCTCTGTAGAGCCCCCCCTAAAAAAATCTGTATATTTAGAAGATATTGATTAAGGGGGTGAGGTCAGACCCCATTATAGTCCCCAATATACAAATTTCATCACATTATGTTGCTGGCCAAAATATGGAAGGACTTTGGTGACGGCCGGTGAGTTGTTGATGGCTTCTATGCGCTGTTATGTGCCATGAGTCGAGGGATGAGGTGAGACCCCATTACGGTATACCCAATATACATTACTACCCTCAACACCTTACCGTCAAACCTTCTGTACTTGATGAACTCTGGAGGGGAAGGTCTCTCCGGCTCCACATTGTAGGCCTCGGTATCATCAACATTGTTATCATCCTGCGTGAGCTCAATCTTCAGCTTATTGTTCAACCACTCGCTCAGCAGATCCTGGGCTGAAGGGTTAAATATTAACGTCACAAACTACATTCCCAACATCCATTGTTATACACTGCTGCCTGGAGACCCCCGACAAGCTGCTGCCGCCTGGAGACCCCCAACAAGCTGCTGCCGCCTGGAGACCCCCACAAGCTGCTGCCGCCTGGAGACCCCCGACAAGCTGCTGCAGCCTGGAGAGCCCCCGACAAGCTGCTGCTGGTCACTGCTTGTCACCTTCCCTGTTACCTTCCGTATACGCATCGTATTGGTCGTGCAGCTGATCCACGGACTGCAGGGTTAGCGCTGGCTGCAGGGGTCTCGAAGCTCGCCGGAGGGGCTTCTGGGGTGAAAACACTTCAGATACAGCAAATTCTGAGGCCTCCTCCACCCGCTGCAGAGGAGGAGAGACAATCAGCAGAGGGTGAGATCAGCGAATCAGATGCAGAACAGAGGATGAGGGGACAGTAATACATGTGACACAGGATGAGGGGGCAGTAATACATGTGACACAGGATAAGGGGCGTAACAGTAATAACATGTGACACAGGATAAGGGGGCAGTAATACATGTGACACAGGATAAGGGGGCAGTAATAACTGTGACACAGGGGATGAGGTGAGGGGGCAGAAATAAATGTGACACAGGGGATGAGGGTGTAGAAATGAATGTGACACAGGGGACTGAAATTAATGTGACACAGGAGCTGAGGGGGGCAGAAATAAATGTAACACTGGGTGCTGAGGGGATAATAATAAATGTGACACAGAAGAAGAGGGGGCAGAAATAAATGTGACAATAGGGAATGAGGGCACAGTAATAAATGTGACACAGAGGTGGAGGGGGCAGTAATAAATGTGACACAGATGATGAGGGGGCAGTAATAAATATGACACCAGGGGCTTGAGGGGGCAGAAATTAATGTGACACAGAGGATGAGGGGCAGTAATAAATGTGACACCGGGGAGTTGAGGGGGCAAAAATTAATGTGACACAAGGGCTGAGGGGACAGTGATTAATGTGATACAGAGGCTGAGGGGGCAGTAATAGCTGTGACACAGGGGGTGAGGACTGATGTTGAGCGACGCAGTGCGCTCTGTGTCCACCAGGTGGCGATCACCTCTTTTCTTCATTCTGACTTCTATTTATTTATTATTATTTATTTATATAGCGCCATTAGGTGCCATGGCGCTTTACATGAGGATAAGGGAGACAAGAACAAGTACACTAAATCTAGGCGATCAGGACGTACAGGTACAGGAGGGGCAGGGACCCTGTCCACGAGGGCTCACAGTCTACGAGGGGCGGGTTGGGATACAGTAGGATGGGGGAGTGTCAGGTATGGGGCGGTCGCCTGGGTCTCATGGCAGGTTGTAGGCTTGACGGAATAGGTGAGTCTTCAGGTGACACTTGAACTTCTCAGGATAGGAGAGTGTCTGACGTGTTCGGGCATGGAGTTCCAGAGTAAGGCAGATCCCGGGAGAAGTCCTGGAC
>JARQOC010000002.1:74361028-74385799 GCA_033576535.1 Allobates femoralis | reverse complement strand
TATATCTCTGAACTAATCTCATGTTATCATCCAAATCGTAATCTTCGATCTCCCAAGACCTCCTCCTTTCCTTCACACTTATACATTCCTCATCTAACCGCCTGCAAGACTTCGCCTGAGCATCCCCCATTCTCTGGAATTTCGCACCCCAAAACATCCAACTGTCCCCTACACTCGGAACTTTCAAGCTGAACCTGAAAACCCATCTCTTCAGAACAACCTACAACCTGCAATGACCACAGTGCCACCTTACCACCACTGGACCTGGTGCTCCACCACCACCAGAGCAGACCCAACCTACTGTCTCCCTCCCCATTGCCCTGTAGAATGTAAGCCCGCAAGGGTAGGGTCCTCTCTCCCCTCTGTATCAGTCTGTCACTGTTAGTTTGTTCATTGTATTTTTAACTTGTTTGGATGTAACCCTTCCTCATATACAGCACCATGGAATCAATAGTGCTCTATAAATAAATAATAATAATAATAATAATTTTATCAGCGTTTTTTCAACCCTAGAATGCATGAAAAACACATTAAAAAGATGCATGGAAAAAACACAAAAATGTGTTGCTTGTCAGTGCACTTTTTCTACCCAGAGATGCAGATTTGGTGCAGAAAATTCTGCAATTTAACTCAACGTGCGCACATAGTCTTATTATTTTGAAAAGAAATCTGTCAGCAGGTTTTTGCTATGTAATCTGAGAGCACAATGATGTAAGGACAGGGACGCTGATTACAGTGATCTGTCAATTACAGTGTTTTGCTATTTCACTACAATCAGTGTTTTAACAGCAGGAGATTGTGCTTACAGGACTAGATGTCTCGTGCCTCCTAGTCCTGCCATGTCACCAGCACTGATAAACAGCTGTCAGTCACTAGACAATGTACACAGGAAGCAGTGATGCGGGCAGGTTATACACAGATCAACATCTCAGCTCTGCAGCATAAAAACTGTATTCTATCCCAACTGTTGCACCCAGTAAGTGACACATCAATGGAATCAAGGTCCCTACATCAATCCAAGATCTTTCTGGTCCCGGCTGTTGCAGCAGTGCATACACCGTCCACCGAATGTACATTTACTGTGCTGGTGAGAGACACAAACAATGCCCGATGGCCTCACTAACTGGAGTCCAGTTGCCGGTCATCTTGAACAAGCACAGGACATTATTCCTGTCAAATCTCCAAACAGAAATGTGAGTCCTTCAGATAAGAAAAATGTAATAAAAATAGGAATACCAATGATTTTTTTAAATTGAGAGAAAAAAAATCCAGAATTATATGGAATAAAAAATAAAAAATGTCCAGTACCTGAGTAGTTGAGCTTGTATTTCAGGGAGGATTTTCCTTTGGGATATTCGATGTGCCGCCTGCCCGGCATCAGAGGAGAACAGCCAACTCCTGTCATTGGAACAAGGGGCATCGACTAAGACCTGGGGCACAAAATCACACCATCATCTGTCTAGGAGAAACTTGTAAAACATGAACAACATATTAAAGTGTTACTCCCTCCTCCTACAAACATCACTTTACATTTGGGTCCAAAATTATGTCATTGATATACAGTTGTTCTCAAACGTTTACACACCCTGGATGATTTTTTTGCTTTCTTGGCCTTTTTTCAGGGAATATGAATGATAACACAAAAACTTTTTTTCCACTCATGGTTAGTGGTTGGGTGAACCAAAAACATCCATATGACCCTGATGAACAGTTCACATACTCTGGTGATTTTGTCCTGGTAATATGCACAGAAGTTGACACAAATGGGTTTGAATGGCTAATAAAGGTAACATCCTCACCTGTGACCTGTTTGCTTGTAATCAGTGTGCGTATGAAACCTGAGTGAGTTTCTAGGATCCAGACAGACTCTTGCATCTTTCCTCCAGCCACTGATGTTTCTGGATTGTGAATCATGGGGAAAGCAAAAGAATTGTCAACAGATTTATGGGAAAAGATAGTTGGACTGTATAAAACAGGAAAGGGATACAAAAAGATATCCAAGGAATTGATAATGCCAGTTAGCAGTGTTCAAACTGTGATTAACAAATGGAAAATCAGGGTCTCTGCAAAAACCACGATCGGGTAGACCAACAATAATTTGGGCCACAACTTCCAGGAAAATGGTTCAGGATGTAAAGAAAAACTCACAAATAACATCAGCTGAAATACAGGACTCACGGAAAACTAGTGGTGTGGCGGCTGTTTCAAGATGCACAATAAGGAGGCACTTCAAGAAAAATGAGCTGCATGGTCGAATGACCAGAAGAAAACCATTATTGCACAAATGCCACAAAGTATCTCACCTACAATACGCCAAACGGCAAAGACACAAGCCTCCAGCCTTCTGGAACAAGATAGTTTTGAGTGATGAGACCAAAATCAAACTTTTTGGCTACAACCATAAACGTTACATTTGGAGAGTTGTCAACAAGGCCTAGGATGACAAGACCACCATTCCTACTGTAAAGCAGAGAGGTGGACCGCTGATGATGTTGAGAGGTGTGAGCTACAAAGGCACAGGAAACTTAGTCACAGTTCAAGGAAAGATGAATGCAGCACGTTATCAGCAAATACTGGAGGCAAATTTGCACTGATCAGCCCAGAAGCTGCGCATGGGACATACTTGGACGTTCCAACATGACAACGATTCAAAACACAAGACCAAATCGACCTGTCTTTGGCTACAGCAGAACAAAGTGAAGGTTCTGGAGTGGCCATCTCAGTCTCCTGACCTCAATATCACAGAGCCACTCTGAGGAGAACTAAAGCACACAGTTCATGAAAGAAAGGCCAGGAATTTACAGGAAGTGGAGGATTTTTGCCAAGAAGAATGGGCAGCTTTACCATCTCTGAAACATGATATTAAGAACTGGCATATGTGAGCTTTTGATCAGGGTCATTAGGATATTTTTGGTTGTCATTATTATCTATTATATAATCGCGAATCGGAAAAGCGCCCCTCCGCGCGCTACTTCCGGCGTGGTCATGTGGATACGAATTTAACATTGGGCGCGAAGCGCCCAATGCTGCGCGAGCAATGGCCGCGAGGCCATTGCGAGTCGCTGGCTGAGTGCGAGCAATGGCCGCGAAGCGGCCATTGCAAGTCGCTGGGCGAAAATCGAACCAGAGGCTCGGCCATAACCTTAGCGATTTACCGCTCAGGTAGCGCGAGCAATGGCCGCGAGGCCATTGCGAGTCGCTGCCTGAGCCGCAACTCGCTCCCCGGGGACCATGGAGCGGAGGCGGCGCAGCCGCCTCCGCTCCCCGCTACCCACAATTCGCCCCACCCCATGTCCACACAGCCCCCCCCCATGTCCGCACAGCCCCCCCCATGTCCGCACAGCCCCCCCCCATGTCCGCACAGCCCCCCCCATGTCCGCACAGCCCCCCCTATGTCCGCACAGCCCCCCCATGTCCGCACAGCCCCCCCCATGTCCACACAGCCACCCCCATGTCCGCACAGCCACCCCCATGTCGTCCACACAGCCCCCCCATGTCCGCACAGCCACCCCATGTCCGCACACCCACCCCGCAATGTCCGCACAGCCACCCCGCACCTAAGCTCCTACCCCCTAACTCCGCCGCCCCTAAGTCCCTACCCTCTAAGCCCCGCCGCATCCTAAGCCCCGACCCGCCACACCTAAGCCCCTACCCCCTAAGTCCGCCGCACCCCTACACCCTAAGCCCCGACCCGCCGCACCTATGCCCCTACCCCCTAAGCCCCGCCGCACCTAAGCCCCTAACCTCTAAGCCCCGCCGCACCTAAGCCCCTACCCCCTAAGACCCGCCGCACCTAAGCCCCGACCCGACGCACCTAAGCCCCTACCTCCTAAGACCCGCCGCACCTAAGCCCCGACCCGCCGCACCTAATCCCCTACCCCCTAAGCCGCGCCGCACCTAAAAGCCCCGCCGCTTCCTAAGCCCCTACCCCCTAAGCCCCGCCGCACCTAAGCCCCGACCCGCCGCACCTAAGCCCCTACCCCATAAGCCCCGCCGCACCTAAAAGCCCCGCCACACCTAAGCCCCTACCCCCTAAGCCCCGCCGCACCTAAGCCCCTACTGTCCGCCGCCGCCCCGCCGCACCTAAGCCCCTACCCCCTAAGCCCCGCCGCCTCCTAAGCTCCCGCCGCTTTCCCCCGCCGCTTTCCCCCGCCGCTTTCCCCCGCCGCTGTCGCTAACACCTAACGCCCTACACCCGAAGCCCCCGCCGTCTCCTAACCTAACGTCCCTGTCGATTACTTACATGCCTTCTTAGTCATCTGATCGTCCGTCCGATCCACAAGTCCTCCGTCCGGCCAGGCGTCCTCTTCCTGCGGCCCCGGGGGTCTTCTCTCTTCTTTCCGCCATCTCCGCCTCTTCGTCTGGCCCCCGGGGTCTTCTGTCTTCTTTCCGCCAACTTCCAGCTCCGACGTCCTCTTCACTTATCATTAAGATAGAATGGACGACAAATCCACCATTCTACCTCAATGAGATGTGAGGGGCTCTTCTGATTGGTCGCTGTCTACTGCCCTCAGCCAATCAGAAGAGCCCTTAATTTCCCATTGAAATACATTAGCGGTGTGTCGGCGATTTTATGGCGCCCACCTGGTTCTATTTGTCGGCCTTAAAATTGCGGACACACCGCTAATGCATGTCTATGGGCAGTGAGCTCGAATTCTGATTGGTCGGCGTCACCAAAGAGCGACCAATCAGAAATCAGGATGACTGCCCATAGACATGCATTAGCGGTGTGTCCGCGATTTTAGGGCCGACAAATAGAACCAGGTGGCCGGCCATAAAATCGCCGACACACCGCTAATGTATGTCAATGGGAAATGACGGGCTCTTCTGATTGGCTGAGGGCAGTAGACAGCGACCAATCAGAAGAGCGCATCAACAAATAAATTTAATAATAAAAAAAATAATTAAAAAATAATAAAAAAATAAATAAAAAATAATAAATAGTTAAATAAAAATAATAATAAAAAAAATAAATATATGCTAATAATATCAGCCCTTTCAGCGGACCTGAAAGAGAACTGGGTCTCTGCCTCAGGCTCACTTTAAATAAATAATAAATTTAATAATAAAAAAAATAATTAAAAAATAATAAAAAAATAAATAAAAAATAATAAATAATTAAATAAAAATAATAATAAAAAAATTAAATATATGCTAATAATATCAGCCCTTTCAGCGGACCTGAAGGAGAACTGGGTCTTAGCCTCAGGCTCACTTTAAATAAATAATAAATTTAATAATAAAAAAAATAATAAAAAAATAATAAAAAAATAAATAAAAAATAATAAATAATTCAATAAAAATAATAATAAAAAAATTAAATATATGCTAATAATATCAGCCCTTTCAGCGGACCTGAAAGAGAACTGGGTCTCAGCCTCAGGCTCACTTTAAATAAATAATAAATTTAATAAAAAAAAAAATTATTAAAAAATAATTAAAAAATAATAAAAAAATAAATAAAAAAATAATAAATAATTAAATACAAATAATAATAAAAAAAAATAAATATATGCTAATAATATCAGCCCTTTCAGCGGACCTGAAAGAGAACTGGGTCTCTGCCTCAGGCTCACTTTAAATAAATAATAAATTTAATAATAAAAAAAATAATAAAAAAATAATAAAAAATAATAAATAATTAAATAAAAATAATAATAAAAAAATTAAATATATGCTAATAATATCAGCCCTTTCAGCGGACCTGAAGGAGAACTGGGTCTCAGCCTCAGGCTCACTTTAAATAAATAATAAATTTAATAATAAAAAAAATAATAAAAAAATAATTAAAAAATAATAAAAAAATAATAAATAATTAAATAAAAATAATATTAAAAAAATTAAATATATGCTAATAATATCAGCCCTTTCAGCGGACCTGAAGGAGAACTGGGTCTCAGCCTGAGGCTCACTTTAAATAAATAATAAATTTAATAATAAAAAAAATAATAAAAAAATAAATTAAAAATAATAAATAATTAAATAAAAATAATAATAAAAAAATTTAATATATGCTAATAATATCAGCCCTTTCAGCGGACCTGAAGGAGAACTGGGTCTCAGCCTCAGGCTCACTTTAAATAAATAATAAATTTAATAATAAAAAAAATAATAAAAAAATAATTAAAAAATAATAAAAAAATAAATAAAAAATAATAAATAATTAAATAAAAATAATAATAATAAAATTAAATATATGCTAATAATATGAGCCCTTTCAGCGGACCTGAAGGAGAACTGTGTCTCAGCCTCAGGCTCACTTTAAAGAAATAATAAATTTAATAATAAAAAAAATAATTAAAAAATAATTAAAAAATAATAAAAAAAATAAATAAAAAATAATAAATAATTAAATAAAAAATAATAATAAAAAAAATAAATAAATGCTATTAATTGTATTATTAATTTTATTAATGCTATTAATAATGCTATTACTGCTTATAATAATGCTATTAATGCTAATAATTATGCTATTAATGCTAATATTTATGTTATTAATGCTAATAATTATGCTATTAATGCTAATAATTATGGTATTAATGGTAATAATAATGCTATTAATGCAAATAATATTGCTATTAATGCTATTATTAATGCTATTAATATTAATAATTATGCTATTCATGCTAATAATTATGCTATTAATGGTAATAATAATGCTATTAATGCAAATAATATTGCTATTAATGCTAATATTTATGCTATTAATGCTAATAATTATGCTATTAATGCTAATGTTTATACTATTAATGCTAATAATTATGCTATTAATGCTAATATTTATGCTATTAATGCTAATAATTATGCTATTAATGGTAATCATAATGGTATTAATGCAAATAATATTGCTATTAATGCTATTAATGCTAATAATTATGCTATTAATGGTAATAATAATGCTATTAATGCAAATAATATTGCTATTAATGCTATTATGAATGCTATTAATGTTAATAATTATGCTATTAATGCTAATATTTATGCTATTAATGCTAATAATTATGCTATTAATGCTAATATTAATACTATTAATGCTTTTAATTATGCTATTAATGCTAATATTTATGCTATTAATGCTAATAATTATGCTATTAATGATAATCATAATGGTATTAATGCAAATAATATTGCTATTAATGCTATTAATGCTAATAATTATGCTATTAATGTTAATAATTATGCTATCAATGCTAATAATTATGCTATTAATGGTAATAATAATGCTATTAATGCAAATAATATTGCTATTAATGCTATTATTACTGCTATTAATGTTAATAATTATGCTATTAATGCTAATAATTATGCTATTAATGGTAATAATAATGCTATTAATGCAAATAATATTGCTATTAATGCTATTATTACTGCTATTAATGTTAATAATTATGCTATTAATGCTAATAATTATGCTATTAATGGTAATAATAATGCTATTAATGCAAATAATATTGCTATTAATGCTATTATTAATGCTATTAATGCTAATAATTATGCTATTAATGCTAATATTTATGCTATTAATGCTAATAATTATGGTATTAATGGTAATAATAATGCTATTAATGCAAATAATATTGCTATTAATTCTATTATTAATGCTATTAATGCTAATAATTATGCTATTAATGGTAATATTAATGCTATTAATGCAAATAACATTGCTACTAATGCTATTATTAATGCTATTAATGCTAATAATTATGCTATTAACGCTAATAATTATGCTATTAATGGTAGTAATAATAATGCTATTAATGCAAATAATATTGCTATTAATGCTATTATTAATGCTATTAATGCTAATAATTATGCTATTAATGCTAATATTTATGCTATTAATGCTAATAATTATGCTATTAATGGTAATAATAATGCTATTAATGCAAATAATATTGCTATTAATGCTATTATTAATGCTATTAATGCTAATAATTATGCTATTAATGCTAATAATTATGCTATTAATGGTAATAATAATGCTATTAATGCAAATAATGTTGCTATTAATGCTATTATTAATGCTATTAATGCTAATAATTATGCTATTAATGCTAATAATTATGCTATTAATGGTAATAATGCTATTAATGCAAATAATATTGCTATTAATGCTATTATTAATGCTATTAATGCTAATAATTATGCTATTAATGGTAATAATAATGCTATTAATGCAAATAATATTGCTATTAATGCTATTATTAATGCTATAAATGCTAATAATTATGCTATTAATGCTAATATTAATGCTAATTATGCTAATAATAATCATATTAACGCTATTAATAATGCTATTAAGGCTAATAATCATGCTATTTATGCTATTCAAAATGCTATTAATGCTAATAATATTGCTATTAATGGTCTTTATGCTAATAGTAATGCTATTAATGCAATTATTTATGCTATTAATTCTATTATTTATGCTATTAATGCTATTAATAATGCTATTAATGCTATTAATAATGTTATTCATGCTATTAATAATACTATTAATGCTATTAATGCTATTAATTGTATTATTAATGCTATTAATGCTTTTAATAATGCTATTAATGCTAATAATAATGCTATTACTGCTAATAATAATGCTATTAATGCTAATAATTATGCTATTAATGCTACTATTAAAGCTAATAATGCTAATAATAATCATATTAACGCTATTAATAATGCTATTAAGGCTAATAATCATGCTATTTATGCTATTCAAAATGCTATTAATGCTAATAATATTGTTATTAATGCTCTTTATGCTAATAGTAATGCTATTAATGCGATTAGTTATGCTATTAATTCTATTGTATATGCTATTAATGCTATTAATAATGCTATTAATGGTATTAATAATGTTATTCATGCTATTAATAATACTATTAATGCTATTAATGCTAATATTAATGCTATTAATTGTATTATTAATACTATTAATGCTAATAATTATGCTATTAATGCTAATATTAATGCTAATAGTGCTAATAATAATCATATTAACGCTATTAATAATGCTATTAAGGCTAATCATGCTATTTATGCTATTCAAAATTCTATTAATGCTAATAATATTGCTAGTAATGCTCTTTATGCTAATACTCATGCTATTAATGCGATTATTTATGCTATTAATTCTATTATTTAGGCTATTAATGCTATTAATAATGGTATTAATGTTATTAATAATGCTATTAATGCTATTCATGTTAATATTAATGCTATTAATTCTAATAATCATGCTATTAATCCTATTAATAATGCTATTAATGCTATTTTTAATTCTATTAATGCTATTAATAATTTTATTAATGCTAATAATGCTATTACTCCTCATAATAATGCTATTAACGCTATTATTAATGCTATTTATGGTAATAATGCTATTAATACTAATAACAATACTATTAATAGTACTATTATTGCTGTTAATAATGCTATTAATGCTAATAATAATGCTGTTAATGCTAATAATTATGCTATTAATTGTAATAATAATGCTATTAATGCAAATAATATTGCCACGTTCTAGAATCCCGATGCATTTGCATCGGGCTCACAGCTAGTGATTTATAAGAGAAAACACAGTAGTTTGACAATAAATGACTTCGCCCAACCACTAACAATGAGTGGGGAAAAAGTGTTTGTGATATCATTCATATTCTCTGATAAAGGGCCAAGAAAGCAAAAAAATCTGCCGGGGTGTGTAAACTTTTGAGCACAAGTGTAAGAATGTGAACTATCTGTATTGGTGTAGTATTAACAAGGTTTTACCATTGGAGAAGTGCCCGACATAATCACTTATGGGAACGCCCAGCTGTCAGAATGGGGTATCTTGATCCTTGTGCAACCAGACTGACCTCACAGGGAATGTGATCCAGTACTGTGTGTGTGCAAAACAGCAGTAATAAACATCTATGGGAGCTTCGGGAAACGGCACACAAGCTCTTCATTCCTTTCTCCCATTCTCATTGTCTAAAATCAAGAGAGCCCTGTACATGTTTAGTTGTCCCCAGTCATGAGCGAACAGTGACATTTTCGGGTTCGGATTTTTCCGACCAAATACTTTTACTATTTGGGTATTCATCTTGAACACTGAACCTAATGTAAGTCAATGGGGAACTCAAATAGTTTTTAGGGAAATCTTCCAGAAAACTATTTGAGTTTCCCAATGACTTGCATTAGGTTCAGTGTTCAAGATGAATACCCAAATAGTAAAAGTATTTGGTCGGAAAAATCTGAACCCGAAAATTTTCACTATTTGTTCATGACTAGTTGTCTCCACTTATTCTGAAGATGATGGTGGTCAAATCTCCAAATCCATTTTAAATTTGGGACGTTTGATCAGTAATTTATGGCATACATAGGTATCGAGATGCCAAAAATCATCTTAAGGGGAAACTGTGATTAGATTAGTGCTGCGCCAACTATGGGCAGAATGAGCCAGAGCCTGCAGGCAGGTAGGCAACATATATCAGAGACAACGGAGCGTGAAGAGCCGCCGGGGACTATAGGAGAGCGGGTTAGTCTGCCACTAATCCCATGATTCCACCACCCCGCTCTGGATGACTGACGGGATTCTCCCATGTACATAAAAGAAATATCTCTCAATCAGCTGGAGCGGGGTGGGGAGAAGCCGGTGGCGGTGCCATAGTCAGTTCTCACATATGTCTCCTGGCTGGCACTGTAATGGTGCCACATTTTAGAGAAAAACATATCTAGCTGCAATCATAAATTCTGCATTTTTTCATGTAGCCCGAGTCTAGGAACAGGTTCCCTTTAAAGAGGTTGTTCAGGGATAGAAAAACATGACTTTCTGATATAGCTCCACCCCTGACCGGGGGTTGTGACTGGTATCACAACTCAGCCCCATTGAAACGAAGGCAGCTGAGCTTCAAAATTATTCACGACCCAAGGTTTCTGAAATAAAGCAGCCATGGTTCTCTATAATCGTTGACCACCCCTCTAATGAGCAACAGAATGCTTCAGTGGGTAATATATAACGTAAGTAATGGGGGTCATGGAGTTGGTATGTTCTTCTAGTGTTTGCAACAGTTGCTAGCAGGGCTGAGGAGTCAATAAGCCAAACCACCGACTCTGACTCCTTCATACACGCCTCATGTTTAAGTGATAAATTAATTGTACTGCAATGGTAACATATATCAATCATTATTATGATACAATAATCAAGATATTTACATAGAACATAATAATAATAATTCATTATGATAATATTCAGCATATTCTGCATTAAACTACTGTACCCAATATATTATATATTGCAGGAGTCGATTAATTTTATAGAGACTCCACCAAAATGGACACCGACTCCAACTCCACGACTCCGACTTCACAGCCCTGGTTGCTAGTGGGCACTCCGGTCTAATTGCCCACATACAAATAGGTCGATATAGAATTTAATAGAATTGTGAGGTCCAATGGGGACAGGGACTGATGACGATGCCTGTACGTCATGGAGAAATAAATTGGCTCTAAATAAATGAATGAAGTACGGTAAATTATAAAATCCCATCTGTGCAGCTATTACAGAAAATTTATAATAATCCCAAATAACTTATAAGACCCCAAAAGAGAACACTGCAGACCTTTATAATTAATCTCTCAGGCTGTATAGGGGTTTATAAAGATCATATTCCTTTAAACTATATCATGACATTATTTAGTGATTAAAGTAATTATGTCCATAGTAATAAGAACTGATAGCCCAGGTATGGGATCATCAGTAGATTGTTAATCGAGGCATCCACGCCATGCCAGCATACTTGTAGTATCGGGAACCGGAAGTGAATGGGCATAACCACCTGGCGATAGTGAGCGGAACAAAGTGGGCATGACCGGCCAGACATAGTGGGCAGAGAGGAGACAGTGGGTGTGACTGAGCGCCTGGAGTTAATGGGTGGGAGCAGAGATGTGGTGAGCGTAGTCCACATGGTCTTGGAGTTCTATGTAATAGAAGCGTCAGTCTGTGGGTAAGACCCTGAACATGGGGGGCATCTTGCATAATTAAAGCTTGTTATGGGCTGCATAATAGAATATAATTTTTTACACATCATTGTGGCCTTTGATATACTGTGCAGAAAAAAACATCAGGACTAAGCTGAAAGGATGCTACCTTAATTATGCCCCCCCGAACCACCCCCAACCTGAGTTCTTACCTACACATCCCCTGCTTTTATCAAAAAGAACTCCATAACCACGTGGAATTAAAAATTAACATTTATTCCGCACACGGCAAAATGAAACGGAGGGCAATTCCACAGTAAATATCATAGCAGTTAGTCTTTACCCACCAGCTCAGAGTCAACTGAAATCTAAAGCATGAAGAGAACATATGTGGTGAATAATGCAGGACACCAGGCAAGGCCAATGATAGTGCAATTCCTTGTACATACAAACAACAGCCTATTATAAAAAATGACCTGGAACGCTTTAACTATAACAAAGCATGCCATCCTGTAACAACACAGACCTTGTCATATGACTTGGCATGTAACGTTCCTATAAGCCTCCCATCCAGCTCAGAAGTGGAGATGGCATTCATCGAGAGCGACGGCACAAAAGATTCCAAAGTCTCCTTCATCCATCGTGATCGGAGCAGATCCGGTTCATTACAATGAAGATGCCCTAGGCAAAAATGAGAACAACGTGAGCACAATAAACATAGATTGTTTAGAAATGTCTGACAGACAGTGATATCATTGTTGTGCAATTTTACGGTTATTTCTTCCTTAATAACACATTAGAGAAGCAGTCGAGCAGCAGTTTATTCTGTATATCAAGTGAGAGCCGCACAGACACTATTTAAACAATAGCCATCATCAATCAACAGTACACAAGAAAGTAAGAAACTGTGTAATATATCATATCAGAGAAATCAGCTTCTCTCTCCTCCTGAACTTTCATTCTCATGATTCTCAATTCTTAGCAGGGCTGTGGAGTCAGAAAGCCAAACATCCGAATCTCCCTGAATGTGACTCCAATTCCACCAAAATGGAAACCGACTCCGACTCCACAACCAGGGTTGTAAAGTCAGTAAGCCAAACATCCAACTACGGCTCTTCAATTTCCCTGAATGTGACTACGACTCTGACTCCAACCCCACCAAAATGGACTCCGACTCTACAGCCAGGGCTGAGAAGTCAGTAAGCCAAACATCTGACTTTGACTCCTCAGTTTCCTCAAATCTGAATCTGACTCCACCCAAAATGGAAACTGACTCCGACTCCGAAACGCTGACTCCGACTCCACGGCTTTGACTCAAAAGCCCTGATTAGGTAAAATGTTTCTTCAGTGCCGTCAGATTTTCTCATTACTGAGATAGGGGATGACAGTTAGTGCTTCTAAAATCTATGAAGAATGGAGGGAGAGGAGCAGAGTAATTCTTCTGTATTATTCTGACAGTTCTAGTTCACCATAGACTTCTTGAGCAGCAACTTCCTATCCGATCAAGAACTGGGGAACTTGCAGCAGGAGAACTTGCAGCAGAATATGGCGTCTCTAGCGTCTCCTCCGCTCCGCTTCATAGAATTTTAAAAGCAACAGCTGCCATCTCCTATCTCAGATTTTACCCATAAACTGAGAGTGAAAGATCACACCAGAAGGAGATGGAAGCAGATTTCTCTGATAAGATATATTACAATATTGCTAATGTTCATGTGAACTATTGATTTATAAAAAAAAAATGATAAGGACAGTTATACTTCCACGTTAGAGCACAGGGTAGTGCCTAGTAAATAACTAGGGGGGAGTGGTGCTCAGTAGGAAGACACCGCTTTATCTAACCTGTGAGGAAGTCCAGAATCTGACCCCTACAGATCTATAATGGCCTATCCTATCCTAAGGGTGGAAGTACACTGACAGATTATCGTGCATGTGTGTTCTCGGGAAAGCTTATTTCACGATAGTGTTTCCATGATAACAGGCTGCCGACCCCCCGATGAATACGCAGAACACTCATCCATCAGGTGAAGTGATCTTTTGTGCAGCACATTAGATCATCGTTCTCAGCGGTTGCCATGTAATCAGGGCTTGTGCTGCCGAGAGCAACAGCAGAAAGATCGTTCGGTGGGTATAGTTTACAGCAGTATGCCTGTGTAAACAGGCCAATAAACGACTGATGATTGGTGAACGTTTTCTTCTCAGTGGTTGTTTAGTGCGGCAGGTCAGTCTGTGTAAGGGCTACAGTAACGCTGGCTGACCCGGGTCTGTAAATGACTCACAGCTACATGTGACCTGAGCGGCAGGCAGATGGTAGCCTGTTTAAACAGGTTGACCACAATTATAAACACACATTAGTGATACAATCGTTCTGGGCAGACAAAATATCACTGCTATCGGCAGGACATGTTCGGTGTGATGTGCTACCGATAATGAGGATTTTAATTACAGTATTTTTCGCTTCATAAGACGCAGCCCCAAATTCGGTGAAGGAAAAGAGAAAAAAATGTTAAATTGGGTCCTTCTTATGATGCCAGTGTCCATCTTACAAATCATATATATATCACTCATCCTGGTAAATATATGTTATATATGGCCCCTCTGTGCTGGCACACACAGCCTCCACTGTGCTGGCACACACAGCCCCCACACTGTGCTGGCACACACAGCCCCCACTGTGCTGGCACACACAGCTCTCACTGTGCTGGCACACACATCCCCCACTATGCTGGCACACACAGCCCCCACACTGTGCTGGCACACACAGCCCCCACTGTGCTGGCACACACAGCCCCCACACTGTGCTGGCACACAGCCCCCACACTGTGCTGGCACACAGCCCCCACTGTGCTGGCACGCACAGCTCGCACTGTGCTGGCACACACATCCCCCACTATGCTGGCACACACAGCCCCCACTGTGCTGGCACACACAGCCCCCACTGTGCTGGCACACACAGCCCTCACTGTGCTGGCACACACAGCCCTCACTGTGCTGGCACACACAGCCCCCACTGTGCTGGCACACACAGCTCCCACACTGTGCTGGCACACAGCCCCCACTGTGCTGGCACGCACAGCTCGCACTGTGCTGGCACACACATCCCCCACTATGCTGGAACACACAGCCCCCACTGTGCTGGCACACACAGCCCTCACTGTGCTGGCACACACAGCCCTCACTGTGCTGGCACACACAGCCCTCACTGTGCTGGCACACACAGCCCCCACTGTGCTGGCACACACAGCTCTCACTGTGCTGGCACACACATCCCCCACTATGCTGGCACACACAGCCCCCACTGTGCTGGCACACACAGCCCCCACTGTGCTGGCACACACAGCCCCCACACTGTGCTGGCACACACAGCCCCCACTGTGCTGGCACGCACAGTTCTCACTGTGGTGGCCACACACATCCCCCACTATGCTGGCACACACAGCCCCCACTGTGCTGGCACACACAGCTCTCACTGTGCTGGCGCACACAGCCCTCACTGTGCTGGCACACACAGCCCTCACTGTGCTGGCACACACAGGCCCCACTGTGCTGGCACACACAGCCCTCATTGTGCTGGCGCACACAGCCCCCACTGTGCTGGCACATACAGCCCCCACTGTGCTGGCACACACAGCTCTCACTGTGCTGGCACATACAGCCCCCACTGTCCTGGATATGCCCTCCCCCTATCACTCTATATTCCCCCCCATCACTCTATATGTCCCCCTGCTGGGGCACACACTGTAAAATAACAAACGCTGTTACTCGCCTCTTCATTGCTTGCTCCGTGCTCCCATCTCAGTGGTAAAGACAAAAGGAGAGAAAGGGGGCGCAATGGTACAATATCGCCTTAGTCTCTGTTAACTTATGGTTCTATGTCTACTAACCTCCTAGTGTTGTGCGATCCATGCACAACACTGGTGTAAGTGTGAGCAATTATGGGGGTCTCCCCCTTAAGCCAGGCTGTTTCCTCGTATTACACAGGCTCCGCCTCCTCACGTCCCATGTGACCGGGCGTGCTGCCGTCAGACAGGTCCTATGTCTCCAGTGTTAAGCCGTAGCCACGGCGATACAGGTCCTTGCGGCTAAGAACGAGCAGCTCCTGCCGTGCCCTCAGGGAGAGAGAAATACCAGTGGAACAAATAGCACGATCTCCTGCTGGGCGCTCAGAACAGGGCAAGGAATCCTGATCAGGTGAAAAGTCCTTTATTAAGAAAAACCTCCGTCACCACGACATGTTTCGACGGTGTAGAAAGACGGCACTACACCGTCGAAACATGTCATGGTGACGGAGGTTTTTCTTAATAAAGGACTTTTCACCTGATCAGCACTCCCATCTCAGTGGTGACTTCCTGCATCTCTCCTGGGGATCGGATCATGTTTGTCATTTTACACTGTGTGCAGAATTATTAGGCAAATGAGTATTTTGATCACATTATACTTTTTATACATGTTGTCCTACTCCAAGCTGTATAGGCTTGAGAGCCAACTACCAATTACCGTATATACTCGTGTATAAGCCGAGTTTTTCAGCCCAAAATTTGGGCTGAAAAGTCTCCCCCTCGGCTTATACACGAGTCAATACGGGGGGGGGCTGTGTCCGGGGCTGTGTCCGGGGGCTGTGGAGGCTTCAGGAGGCGGGGGGAGGCTGCTGTATGAGCGGCCCCGTCACGTGGGGCCGCTCATTAAATATGCACTGCTTTCCCCTGTCTATCACCGGCAGGGGAAAGCAGTGCATAACTAATTAAATCCCCCCCCAAGTGCTGGCACCTGCCCCCCCTTGTAAGGGCCCCCCCCCCCGATGGTTATATTACCATTCCGGACTTCTGATCCGCGCCGCTCCTCGCTCCTCCTCGCTGCTCCGTCCGTCTTCTACATCTCGGATCTCCGGCCGTCGCAGGCATGTGACGTCATCGCGCGGCCGGGGATCCCGGATGTAGAAGACGGACGGAGCAGCGCGGAGGAGCGAGGAGCGGCGCGGATCAGAAGTCCGGAATGGGGGGGGGGCCCTTGCAAGGGGGGGCGAGGGCCGCTGTGTACCCCAGGGGCTGCTGGGGACCCCCAGGGGGCTGCTGGGTACCCCCTGGGGGCTGCTGGGGCACCTGCTGGGGACCCCCTGGGGGCTGTTGGTACCCCCAGGGGGCTGTTGGTACCCCCTGGGGGCTGTTGGTACCCCCAGGGGGCTGTTGGTACCCCCTGGGGGCTGCTGGGGTACCTGCTGGGGACCCCCAGGGGGCTGTTGGTACCCCCAGGGGGCTGTTGGTACCCCCTGGGGGCTGTTGGTACCCCCTGGGGGCTGTTGGTACCCCCAGGGGGCTGTTGGTACCCCCTGGGGGCTGCTGGTACCCCCTGGGGGCTGTTGGTACCCCCAGGGGGCTGTTGGTACCCCCTGGGGGCTGTTGGTACCCCCAGGGGGCTGCTGGGTACCCCCTGGGGGCTGCTAAATGTACCCCTGGGGGCCTGCTGTATACCATTGGGGCTGCTGTATACTACCACTGGGGCTGCTGGGGCTCCTGTATACTACCACTGGGGCTGCTGGGGCTCCTGTATACTACCACTGGGGCTGCTGGGGCTCCTGTATACTACCACTGGGGCTGCTGTGGCTCCTGTATACTACCACTGGGGCTGCTGGGGCTCCTGTATACTACCACTGGGGCTGCTGGGCCTCCTGTATACTACCACTGGGGCTGCTGGGGCTCCTGTATACTACCACTGGGGCTGCTGGGGAATCTGTATACTACCACTGGGGCTCCTGTATACTACCACTGGGGCTGCTGGGGCTCCTGTATACTACCACTGGGGCTGCTGGGGCTCCTGTATACTACCACTGGGGCTGCTGGGGCTCCTGTATACTACCACTGGGGCTGCTGGGGAATCTGTATACTACCACTGGGGCTGCTGGGGAATCTGTATACTACCACTGGGGCTCCTGTATACTACCACTGGGGCTGCTGGGGCTCCTGTATACTACCACTGGGGCTGCTGGGGCTCCTGTATACTACCACTGGGGCTGCTGGGGCTCCTGTATACTACCACTGGGGCTGCTGGGGCTCCTGTATACTACCACTGGGGCTGCTGGGGCTCCTGTATACTACCACTGGGGCTGCTGGGGAATCTGTATACTACCACTGGGGCTGCTGGGGAATCTGTATACTACCACTGGGGCTGCTGTATACTACCACTGGGGAGGCCTGTATACCACACTGCTGGGGTCTGTATACCTGTGCTGGGGTCCACCCTCGGCTTATACACGAGTCAATAGGTTTTTCCAGATTTTTGGGGCAAAAGTAGGGGGGTCGGCTTATACACGGGTCGGCTTATACACGAGTATATACGGTAAGTAAATCAGGTGATGTGCATCTCTGTAATGAGAGGGGGGTGTGGTATAATGACATCAACACCCTATATAAGGTGTGCTTAATTATTAGGCAAATGCCTTTCCTTTGGCAAAATGGGTCAGAAGAGAGATTTGACGGGTTCTGAAAAGTCCAAAATTGTGAGATGTCTTGCAGAGGGATGCAGCAGTCTTGAAATTGCCAAACATTTGAAGCGTGATCACCGAATAATCAAGCGTTTCATGGCAAATAGCCAACAGGGTCGCAAGAAGAGTGTTGGGCAAAAAAGGCGCAAAATAACTGCCCATGAATTGAAGAAAATCAAGCATGAAGCTGGCAAGATGCCATTTGCCACCAGTTTTGCAATATTTCAGAGCTGCAACGTTACTGGAGTATCAAAAAGCACAAGGTCTGCCATACTCAGGGACATGGCCCAAGTAAGGAAGGCTGAAAAACGACCACCTTTGAACAAGAAATATAACATAAAACGTCAAGACTGGACCAAGAAATATCTTAAGACTGATCTTTCAAAGGTTTTATGGACTGATGAAATGAGAGTGACTCTTGATGGGCCAGATGGATGGGCCAGAGGCTGGATCAGTAAAGGGCAGAGAGCTCCACTCTGACTCAGACGCCAGCAAGGTGGAGGTGGGGTACTGGTATGGGCTGGTGTCATCAAAGATGAACTTGTGGGACCTTTTTGGGTTGAGGATGGAGTGAAGCTCAGCTCCCGGACCTACTGCCAGTTTCTGGAAGACAACTTCTTCAAGCAGTGGTACAGGAAGAAGTCGGTATTGTTCAAGAAAAACATGATTTTCATGCAGAACAATGCTCCATCACATGCATCCAACTACTCCACAGCGTGGCTGGCCAGTAAAGGTCTAAAAAAAGAAAAAATAATGACATGGCCCCCTTGTTCACCAGATCTGAACCCCATAGAGAACCTGTGCTCCCTCCTAATATGTGAGGTCTACAGGGAGGGAAAACAGTACACCTCTGGGAACAGTGTCTGGGAGGCTGTGGTGGCTGCTGCATGCAATGTTGATCGTAATCAGATCAATCAACTGACAGAATCTATGGATGGAAGGCTGTTGAGTGTCATCATAAAGAAAGGTGGCAATTGGTCACTAATTTTTTGGGATTTTGTTTTTGCATGTCAGAAAGGTTTTTTTCTAAATTTTGTGCAGTTATATTGGTTTACCTGGTGAAAATAAACAAGTGAGATGGCAAACAGATATCCTCCTAAGATAGCCAGATCTAACAAAACCCCACTCCAACTTCCAAAAATATTAAGCTTTGATATTTATGAGTCTTTTGGGTTGATGAGAACATAGTTGTTGATCAATAATAAAAATAATCCTCTACAATACAACTTGCCTAATAATTCTGCACACAGTGTAAGTATATTCGGAATCAAGAAACCGCCTATATGAAGGCGCCGTACAAATACTGAGGTAGAATACTCACCAAATACTCAACGCCTGCGCGTGGCTTTATGTATTCCAAAATGCTACCAATAAAAACCGGAGTGACCAAATAAATACAAGCTCTCCCACAGTTCTATTGACAGAATAAAATAGAAAAGGAGCATCTCACAAAGTGGGGCCAGAAAGCAAACTTTGATTTTATTTTTTTAAGTTCTGAATTTGTTTTAACCATAAATAAAAACATTACGGTCCTTGGACATATGAAAGAAAAAAAGGCCTGGCCATGAAGGGGTTATGCCATCATGGATATCAGCGATTAATATTAATAATTAGTTGATGTGAAGCCTCTAATACCATTCTGATGACATTGATGGTTTTTTTTTTTACGAAATGCAAAGAACTTTGGAGCCAGCGGGAGACCTATCAATACACCTCGAAACAAGAAAAGACAACCGAAAACAATTAGCCGAAGGTAAAATGCTTAGGAGCTTACTGGTATATAATTACAGAGCAGGAATATGGAAAGTGCTGACGCGGTTGCAGAAAGTGGTCATGTCTCTTTCAGCTCATTTCCCCATAACGTCCTACTAAGCAGTTCCTGCCTGACACTGTGTAACATTAATCACTGCCGCAGAGATGCTCTTCAGATGCAGTTATCAGCCGGCTGCCACGCTGCACAGCAAAGATTCTGACAAGTGAGTTGATCTTGGCAGCTAGATAAGGACTGTTGTCTCCCCTGCGCCCGACTGACTCCACTAGATCTCTCTCTCTAAAATGTCAACTCTCAGAGTGCAATATGTCCATATAACCGGAGAGTGCGGAGAGCAGGTGTAGAGGAGGGTCATCTTCACCGCCGCCAAAGATAAATTAGGGAAACGGCTGAAAAATTGGAGGGATTGAGCATTTAATGCGAATAACGAGCTCCTTCAGTAATACACAAATGATCGTGATTGCAGAAAGACGCGGAACATTACAGCTGATTTATAATGAGGTTTAATTCTGTCCTATCCGGTCAACCAAACAACCACCTAATCAGATTACCATAAAAAGCACGCTCCGGCCCGCGCCGTCAGACTAATTCAGGATAATTACGGAGACATCGGTCCAAACTCTCAGCTTTTGTGCTAGGAACATGAAAAATGGTTCAACAACCCCAATTCCAAAAAAAAAAGTTGAGCCGCTGTTTAAAAAGTAAAGACAAGAAGAAAGCACTGATTGGTTATCTCCATACTTTATTCACCACAGAACAGATAAGAAGGTGAACATTAGACCTTTTTCCATTTTATTTAAAAGATTATCTTCAACACATCTCAAAAAATTGTGACCGGGCCGTGTCCACCAGGGCTGTGGAGCTGGGTAGCCAAACCTCCGAATCCAACTCCACAATCCAGACTCCACGATTAAGACTCCACGATCCAGACTCCACGATCCAGACTCCACGATCCAGACTCCACGATCCAGACTCCACGATCCAGACTCCACGATCCAGACTCCACCATTCAGACTCCACCATTCAGACTCCACCATTCAGAAGCTACGATTCAGACTCCACCATTCAGACTCCACCATTCAGACTCCACCATTCAGACTCCACCATTCAGACTCCACCATTCAGAAGCTACGATTCAGACTCCACCATTCAGACTCCACCATTCAGACTCCACCATTCAGACTCCACCATTCAGACTCCACCATTCAGACGCCACCATTCAGACGCCACCATTCAGACTCCACCATTCAGACTCCACCATTCAGACTCCACCATTCAGACTCCACCATTCAGAAGCTACGATTCAGACTCCACGATCCAGACTCCACCATTCAGACTCCACCATTCAGACTCCACCATTCAGACTCCACCATTCAGACTCCACCATTCAGACTCCACCATTCAGACTCCACCATTCAGAAGCTACGATTCAGACTCCACGATCCAGACTCCACCATTCAGACTCCACCATTCAGACTCCACCATTCAGACTCCACCATTCAGACTCCACCATTCAGACTCCACCATTCAGAAGCTACGTTTCAGACTCCACCATTCAGACTCCACCATTCAGACTCCACCATTCAGACTCCACCATTCAGACTCCACCATTCAGACTCCACCATTCAGACTCCACCATTCAGACGCCACCATTCAGACTCCACCATTCAGACTCCACCATTCAGACTCCACCATTCAGACTCCACCATTCAGAAGCTACGTTTCAGACTCCACCATTCAGACTCCACCATTCAGACTCCACCATTCAGACTCCACCATTCAGACTCCACCATTCAGACGCCACCATTCAGACTCCACCATTCAGACTCCACCATTCAGACTCCACCATTCAGACTCCACCATTCAGACTCCACCATTCAGACTCCACCATTCAGACGCCACCATTCAGACTTCACGATTAAGACTCCATGATTTTGACTTCACAATTCCGACTCCACAGCCCTAGTGTCGACCATCGTGCACCCTCTTCATCTTACATCAGTCTGTAAGGCCCTGTGCACACATTGAGTATTTGGTGAGTTTTTTACCTCAGGATTTGTAGGCAAAACCAGCAGTGGGCGATAAATGAAGAAGTGGTGATGTGTTTCTATCATACTTTTCCTCTGATTGTTCAACTCCTGGATCTGTCTTACAAATACTGAGGTAAAAAACTCACCAAATACTGAGGTAAAAAACTCATCCAATACTGAATGTGTGAACTTCAATGTCTTGAAAACGAGGAGACCAATTGCTTCACAAATGATTGCATTCCTGATTTCTTTACATTTACACATTGTCCTAAGGCTACTTTCACATTTGCGTTCCCCTCTGCAGCGTTCTGCGGAGGGGAGCCGCAATGTGACCGCAGCACCGCAAGCCCCTTTCTTTATAATGGGAGTGCACAGTGCTGCACTTGACTGCGCATGACCGTGAGCTCCCATTCACTGCCATATGTGATCTGTGCGCAGGCGGATGCCTGCGCACAAATCACACAGTCTCATCTGCACCAGGGACACGACATGTTGCATTTCTGGTGCGGACAAGACTGGGTGATTTGTGTGCAGGCATCCGCCTACGCACAGATCACATATGGCAGTGAATGGGTGCGCAGTCAAGCGCAGCACCGTGCGCTCCCACTATAAAGATAGGGGCTTGCGGTGCTGCGGTCACATTGCGGCTCCCCTCCGCAGAACGCTGCGGAGGGGAACGCAAATGTGAAGGCGCCCTAACTTTTTGGAAATTGAGGTTGTACAAAACTATATTATAAAATGTATAATATATTTTTCTCAGAATGTAAAAAAAGTTCTACAAGTGAGCCCCTATGATTCTAAAAATCTTCTTCGACAAGAATGGCCGCTATATAATGTTCTACTCTAGGAGAAATGGTTAAGTCTTATCGTTAGCCAAGGTGACTCGGAAGCCAGACGTGCATCTATTTTCATTGTTGTCTGTGTTGAATTTTCCAAAACTTTGTGTAATCCCTCAAGATAAAGGGAGTCTGTCATCTACAAAACTGACCTTATAAACTAAGCACCAGGGTTGTGGAGTCGGAGTGATGGAGTTGGAGTCGGTGCCCATTTTGGGTGGAGTCGGAGTGAGATTCAGGGAAGTTGAGGAGTTGGAGTCGGATGTTTAGCTTACTGACTTCACAGCCCTGGTTATGGAGTCGGAGTTGTGGTCCATTTTGGTGGAGTTGGAGTCAGATTCAAGGAAACACAGGGGTTGTAGTCGGATTTTTGGCTTACTGACTGCACAGCCATGGTTGTGGAGCCAGAGTCGTGGAGTCGGAGTCTGGAGTCAGATTCAGGGAAATTGACGAGTTGGAGTCGAATTTTTGGCTCACTGACTCCTCAGCCCTGCTAAGCACATCAACTACTGGGGGATATAGGTCCTATAAAAAAATCTCACTTTCAGTTTCTAATCGCTGCCACTATTCTGCAGCAACAGAAACGTGATCAAGCATACAAATTAGAGCGCTAGGTGCACCCTGGGTGTGGCCAACAGGCTTAGTGAATTCTATTCACTGATTATGCTTGTGCCAACCTCCTTCATGGGTGATTGGTGTGCCAGTGCTTTTTCTGCAGACAGTGCTTGCCCCAGGGAACACAATAAACCAGTGGGTGGAATGGTTTTCCATATGTCCTTTAAAACAATCTCTGGCTATTATTGCACCTGGCTTGTAGCCCAATGTTGTGCAAAGGTCTTCTGATGGTTTGTGTAAGCGCTGCTTGATGCCTTGGCTTAGTATATGTCAAATTTCATTTACATTATAGAATACATCAGCAGAGACATTTTTCAACTCGAAAACGGCAAACTGTATATTGGTCTCACTAATGTGCGCATCCTACATGGCCTAAATGTGTTTACATGGCCTACAGCATCTCCGGCCTGGTCGCCCATAAGGCCCATATGGAACAATTGCATTGGACCTGCCAGCGGTGGATCTTGATGATTTACGTGCCCTATGTACAGTCAGTATGGGAGAAAGACAAACATTAATAACCTCATTGAAAGCAGCCCAGGTGTGTAAGAGTGGGGATTTCTGTAAGTGGAGCTCATACTTGATACTGAATAAATCGAGGGGTTTTGAAAACTGTGATTTCCATTTGCAAAGCATTAACATATTTATGTGATTTTCATAATTTCACGACTTTTCCTTCTTACTTTTGCAATATGAATGATGTGGGGAGAAGATTAGCAAACGAATCAGTGCAGAATTCTGGAGCTTTAGCACAACGATCTTGCTGCATAATACGTCCTTATAGCGGATACAGAAAATTCTGAATCACTAGCGCAGCTTCGGCACATAGCCTAAAGGGCATGATAGTAACATGAAAAGATCAGCTGGGACTTGAAGAAAATGCCAAGCGTCACTCTCTTACTGCCCATACTCACCTACACTAACTCAGGTAGAGCAGCGTAGATTACTCCAGTAGTCTACACTGGAAGAGGAGGCAATGGCATCCTAGTCTTTGGTTACCTGATCACTGAGAACTGTGATTAGCTGAACCGGTCAGGCAACTGGAGAATTATGGCACCAGAGATACAGCTGATGACACAACATTGC
>JARQOC010000002.1:74336088-74352363 GCA_033576535.1 Allobates femoralis | reverse complement strand
GCACCTTCCCTATGACTGAATCCAGGTATGTGTTTGCAGTTGCCCCCCCATGACTGAAACCATGTATGTGGCCCAGTCACCTCCCGTATAATTGAAGCCAGTGTGTGCAGTCACCTCCTCTATGACTGAAGCTATGTATGTGTGTGCAGTCACCTCTCCAATGACTGAAGCCAGGTATGTGTATGTGCAGTCACCTCCCCTATGACTGAAGCCAGGTATGTGTGTGCAGTCACCTCCCCTATGACTGAAGCCAGGTATGTGGGTGCGGTCACCTCCCCTATGACTGAAGCCAGGTATGTGTGTGCAGTCACCTCCCCTATGACTGAAGCCAGGTATGTGTGTGCAGTCACCTCCCCTATGACTGAAGCCATATATGTGTGTGCAGTCACCTCCCCTATGACTGAAGCCAGGTATGTGTGTGTGCATAGTCACCTCCCCTATGACTGAAGCCAGGTATGTGTGTGCAGTCACCTCCCGTATAATTGAAGCCAGTGTGTGCAGTCACCTCCCCTATGACTGAAGCCATGTATGTGTGTGCAGTCACCTCTCCAATGACTGAAGCCAGGTGTATGCAGTCACCTCCCCTATGACTGAAGCCAGGTGTATGCAGTCACCTCCCCTATGACTGAAGCCAGGTATGTGTGTGCAGTCACCTCCCCTATGACTGAAGCCAGGTATGTGTGTGCAGTCACCTCACCTATGACTGAAGCCAGGTATGTGTGTGCAGTCACCTCCCCTATGACTGAAGCCAGGTATGTGTGTGCAGTCACCTTCCTTATGACTGCAGCCAGGTGTGTGCGCAGTCACCTTCCCTATGACTGAATCCAGGTATGTGTGTGCAGTCACCTCTCCCTATGACTGAATCCAGGTATGTGTGCGCAGTCACCTTCCCAATGACTGAAGCCAGGTATGTGTGTGAAGTCACCTCCACTATGACTGAAGTCAGGTATGTGTGTGCAGTCACCTCCCCTATGACTGAAGTCAGGTGTGTGCGCAGTCACCTCCCCTATGATTGAAGCCAGGTATGTGTGCGCAGTCACCTCCCATATGACTGAAGCCAGGTGTATGCAGTCACCTCCCCTATGACTGAAGCCAGGTGTATGCAGTCACCTCCCCTATGACTGAAGCCAGGTGTATGCAGTCACCTCCCCTATGATTGAAGTCAGGTATGTGTGTGCAGTCACCTCCCCTATGACTGAAGTCAGGTGTGTGCGCAGTCACCTCCCCTATGATTGAAGCCAGGTATGTGTGCGCAGTCACCTCCCCTATGACTGAAGCCAGGTGTATGCAGTCACCTCCCCTATGACTGAAGCCAGGTATGTGTGCAGTCACCTTCCCTATGACTGAATCCAGGTATGTGTGTGAAGTCACCTCCACTATGACTGAAGTCAGGTATGTGTGTGAAGTTACCTCCATTATGACTGAAGTCAGGTGTGTGTGTGCAGTCACCTCCCCTATGACTGAAGCCAGGTGTGTATGTGTGCATAGTCACCTCCCCTATGACTGAAGCCAGGTATGTGTGTGCAGTCACCTCCCCTATGACTGAAGCCAGGTATGTGGGTGCGGTCACCTCCCCTATGACTGAAGCCAGGTATGTGTGTGCAGTCACCTCCCCTATGACTGAAGCCAGGTATGTGTGTGCAGTCACCTCCCCTATGACTGAAGCCATATATGTGTGTGCAGTCACCTCCCCTATGACTGAAGCCAGGTATGTGTGTGTGCAGTCACCTCCCCTGTGACTGAAGCCAAGTATGTGAGTGTGCAGTCACCTCCCGTATAATTGAAGCCAGTGTGTGCAGTCACCTCCCCTATGACTGAAGCCATGTATGTGTGTGCAGTCACCTCTCCAATGACTGAAGCCAGGTATGTGTATGTGCAGTCACCTCCCCTATGACTGAAGCCAGGTGTATGCAGTCACCTCCCCTATGACTGAAGCCAGGTATGTGTGTGCAGTCACCTCACCTATGACTGAAGCCAGGTATGTGTGTGCAGTCACCTCCCCTATGACTGAAGCCAGGTATGTGTGTGCAGTCACCTCCCCTATGACTGAAGCAGGTATGTGTGTGCAGTCACCTCCCCTATGACTGAAGCCATGTATATGTGTGCAGTCACCTCCCCTATGACCGAAGCCAGGTATGTGTGTGCAGTCACCTCCCCTATGACAGAAGCCAGGTATATGTGTGCAGTCACCTCCCCTATGACAGAAGCCAGGTATGTGTGTGTGTGCAGTCACCTCCCCTGTGACTGAAGCCAAGTATGTGTGTGTGCAGTCCCCTCCCCTATGAATGAAGCCAGGTATGTGTGTGCAGGCACCTCCCCTATGACTAAAGCCAGGTATGCGTGTGTGCAGTCACCTCCCCTGCGACTGAAGCCAGGTATGTGTGTGTGCAGGCACCTCCCCTATGACTGAAGCCAGGTATGTGTGTGCAGTCACCTCCCCTGTGACTGAAGCCAGGTATGTGTGTGCAGTCACCTCAGTATATATTAAGTCATTTTTTAAGAAAATTAAATGGAATTTAATTTTTAGAAAACCATGTTAGTGATGCACATTGCAATACTTACAACACATTGGGGGCAGTTTAATATCACAAAACGACATGACAGGTTTCCTTTACCAAATTCAGGGAGCTGGGCCAGTCTTCTCCATCAGAAGGGAGTCTACCTGCCTGGATGTGTCATAAAAGTCATCTGTGGGAAAACCTCTTTAATAATAATATATTATACAGTGAAAATCTACAATAATACATTAACAGAATATAAAATATTAAAAAAAATTATAAAATGCAGCTTCTCAACAACAGGCAAAAGGCTGTCAATAACAGCTAATAATGACAGGATGTTATTGCAGTTTTCTGTAGTGCATTGTTGTATAATGTAGGATATGTGAAGCTCTGGAGCAGAGATTGTCAGTGTCCGGAGTTATATCTACACACAGAATATTTGTCTTCTGTGAGTCTGTGATTCTCTTGGAAGTCCAGCAGGGGGCGCACTTCTTTACTCACCGGGTAGCTGAGCCGGGGGTGTGACCGGGCTCTTTAAATCTGACTCTTCTGCACATAAAGGCTCGATTTTGTTATTTCTTTTCATTTTTAGTTTTTTCGTCTTCTTTTTGCTTTGAGCTTAAAAAATAAAGCCAAAGACAAATAAATAATACATTAGAAGGTATTGTATAATTTTTGTTTAATTCATTAAATTGAACTTTAACTAATGGAAAGTTTTATAATTAATAAGAGATATTGAGTTTGTTTAATATACTAAAACATTTTTTTTCACTCTGCACATTTCTAAGGGGCTCAATATCTTTCTAAGAAAGAAACACTAATGATTTCTTTGATCTACAGGTCACTGCAGAACAGCAAAAGTGATGGCGCCCCGTCCAGTGACCCCTGAATGGCTGCTGGGTCAGATGACTGATCGGATGGGGTGTCTTCACTTCTTATCCGGATTTATACCTCCAGAGAGGCGGGAATAGGTGAGAAAGGTGACAATTCATTCTAAAATTCATAAAGATTCATTATCACTGTTGACTTTTAAAAATAAAAAAGTCTTAAAAAAAGATCTTTAAATACAAAAAAAAGTCTATATATTACTGTCCTGCACAGCAGACGCTTTCATTTTGTTATCACTTTGGCTCCCCAGCTATTGGTAGAGGTTACACCCTCCAGCCTCCTACATTCACTTTAAGGGCGAGTGCCCACAGGACGTTTTTGCTGCATTTTTGGGGCGTTTTCTGCATGCAGTTTACCATTGGTTTTATGGTAATTTATGCTAATTTGTTCCTGGGGTTTTGATTCCCAGCAAAACCAATGTGTTTCACAGAAACGCTGTGCCCACACATTGGTTTTGCAAGTGTCAAGCACTGTCAAATACCTGCGTTCTTGGTGCGGATGGGAAAGAATTGACATGTTAATTATTTTCCTGCGTTTTTGCTAGTCAATAGAAAAATACGCAGCATCAAAAACGCATTAAAAACGCGCAGAAAACGCAGACAAGATCATAGCTAATCTCCTGTCAAGGACTCTAGGATCCTCAGGTTTTGCTGCATTCAGAACTGCTTAAAAAACGTCCTGTGGGCACATACCCTAAAAGGTTGTCTCAAACTGTTTAATAGACGGACACCGCCCCCAAGCCTCACTGCTTCCCCCTTTGGGGCTGGATGGGCTCCAGTTTGATTGACAGTTCTAGCCAGCGCCATGATTGCACAGCGGGCCCAAACTCTGCTCTCTACAGTGGGCAGAGACAGCTTTCCCTCTGCAGCATCAGGTGAGAACAGGGGAGTGAGCCAGCCTTCACCCAATAATGATAGCAGAGCTTACAAGCTTTATTGGAAACAGCTTATCTGCACTGCGCTCCTAGGCCAGTCACCAGTGATGGGCTGCACAGTTCTTGACAACAATGCAGATTTTTAATAAGATGTGAATTGCAAAGTACCTAGTTTTTACAGGCCTTTGCAATTATACCATTAAAAGTGCAATACTAATTTTATAATTAAATAGGGCTGAAGCAGCCTTTTCAGGATCAGTAACTTTGATTGCTCCACCTTCTCCTGATCTCTTGTTGTAAGTGCCGAACAATTCAATGTTGCACGCCAGCTAGTTAGGTGTATGTAAATACTAACTGCATAAGCCTTGCTCTCCCCTCCCACCTCTCAGTGCTGGCATTAGTGACATTAAATCCAAACTGAATATGTACTGCTACCCCCACCTATACTCCCTCCCACCTCTTAGCAGTGAGAGGAGGGAGGGGGGAAACAGGGCATATGCAAATTGTATTTACATATGCTTGACTAGCCGGCAAGAGACCCCAAATTATCCTGAGCGCACAGCAAGATAACAGGAGAAGCTACAGCAGTAAAAGTTACTGATCCTGAAAGGGATGCTCAAGCTCTATACCAGGATATCATTAGTATTGTACTACAAAATCACCTGACAGATTCCCTTTAGGCAATGAGAAAGTCCTTTATGATGGCTAATTCTGGAAACTTTATTGAACCCGGGAGCAGTCACTGTTACATATATTCTGTGCAGATTACATGTAGGGGCTGGCAGAGGTGCTGCGTTAGCCAATCACTGAGTGACACATGGCAAAATTATTATTTTTTTTTCAGCAATTCCTGTAGTATGGTACACAAACGTAGCTATTTTATATCCTGTGATGTTGGATCTATAGTGAAAATAGAACCTACAAGACGTCTCTGCTCAAGAAAAATTATTGCTCCGAATTATCCAGCGGTTTATGGCAGTTTTCTATCATAAAACTCCTTGAATTGTCACAATTTCTTGCATCAATGGACACAAAAAAATTGTTGCGTTTTGGCGTTTCTCCAACTTACAGAGAAGTGGCTACAGCTTGGGTGAGTAAGGTGTGGCCAAGCGTGGCCGACAAACTCACCCTAAATTCAACCACAAAAGCAATGTCCTCTAGTCCATGGTTGAAGTAACATTTCTGACGGAGGTGCAGAGTGGTTGAAAGATGCCCAAAATTCATTAAAAGGAACCAACCTGGGCTATAAAGTGAAGCAAGTGCCTTACAGGCCAGGGATGCTGAGTGCAATCATACCTTTACTTCAATGATTCAAAAGTTATGGCAAACAGGGGAGGAGACAAACCCAGTGTACAGCACAGCGCCACTATGTGGGGTTGGGTCATTTTTATTACTCCTCTGTGGGCTCTAAGCCAGACCCTTCTCCGCTCTTCCACCCCCCCTCCCCCCCTTCCAGGCACAGGACATCACATCTGACATTCATGGTGTAATGCCATTTGTCCTGTGTGACCAAACTTCTCACTCCCTCTCTCCCGCTCTTCCTTCCATCCTTCTGCCTGGTTATCACAGCTTCTCCTGTGATCCCGCAATCACTGTAGGGCAGGAGAAGACTCCCCCCTCTCCTTCTCCAGCAACTTTGTGAGTTCCCGGTCTCCTCACAGTCACAGATCCAGGAGAAAAGACCAAGACAGATCACAGATGACAACAGCAGCCATCTGTCCTAGCCTCCTCTCCAGTATCTAAAGCTGCCTTCACGCTTGCAGTCCCCTCCGCAGCGTCCTGCGGAGGGGAACCCCAAGCTGGGCACAGGCACCGCAAGTCCCTATGTTTAACACGGGGACGCAGGTGCCTTGCGCTCAGGTGCAGATTGGCGTGCGCACCCATACACTGCCATGTGTGATTTGTACGCATGCGGATGTTTGCGCACAAATCACACACTCTCGTCCGCACCCTGAAAGCGACATGTCGTGTTCCTGATGCGGATGCTTGCGCACAAATCATACATTTTCGTCCGCCTGTGTACAAATTATACATGGCAGTGAATGGGTGCGCACGCCAATCTGCACCTGAGCACAAGGCACTTGCGTCCCCATGTTAAACATAGGGACTTGCGCGCTCGGCTTGCGGTTCCCCTCCACAGGACGCTGCGGAGGAGACCACAAGTGTGAAGGCAGCCTAAGATAGTGAGGAGAGAGTTGAACTAGGCATGTACAGTAATGCTGGAGGGAGCGGGGTCTTCTCCTGCACTCCAGTGACCGCGGGATCACAGGAGAAACATTAATAAGCAGGCAGCAAGAAAGGGAGGGAGAGAGGGAGGTATAAATTCGGGGACACAGAACAAATGGTATTGCACTATTAATGTCAGATGTCCTGTGCCTCGTAAAGAGTGACAAGGATGGAGGGAGGGAGGGTTTGGCTTAGAGCCCACAGGGGAGTAATACAAATAAACCCAACCCCACATAGTGACACTGTGCTGCACATTGGGTTTGTCTCCTCCCTTTTTGTCATAACTTTTATAACACTTTACTCTGAAATCAAAAGTTGAATCATTAAAGTAAAGGTATGATTGCACTCAGTTTCCCAGAGCCTGTAAGGCACCGGCTTCACTTTATAGCCCTAAATCCTGCTGGTTAATTCCCTTTAAGAGGTGCCTCTTAAAGCAGCGTCACATGCGGTAATTTTGCTAGCAATTTCACTGGCAATTTACTGGTTGCAGTGAAATCATGGACACATTGTTACATTTGTACACAGCAACAAGATAGAACAATGTGTCCATGATTTCACAGCAACCAGCAAATTGCCAGTGAAATTGCCGCGTGTGACGGTACCTTTACTAATGATAAATACTGGTCTACAATACACCAATCTGAATGAATCGGTGCCAATATGTTTTTATTAAATGTAATTACTTATTCCTCATTTTTCAAAAAGTTCTATACAGACCCCTAAAAAGTGTTAGAAAGAAGAGTCAATAAATAATTACAGTCTTCAGCCAAACACATATGTTTAGATCTGTCTGCTGAAAAGTTAAAGCCTTCACAGGCCTTCATGAGCCGCAAGTGGCCTGAAATTCCTTGTGTACGTCTGGCTTTGCTATCCTGCCTCATCCAGGCCTCCAGCATTGAAAAAGCGGTCAAAGCAGCAGTCCAGAGATGCTTTAAATCTATGCCCCCTGCTCTCAGCCTTATACTCGCCCTACGGTGGCTTCATCTTTTACCACTGCTGCTTTGGTCCCACGGCACCATTTTATGCCCGTAACATCTGACTGTACAGAAGTAAACAGTTAGGTCACAAGCTGCTAATGGAACTCTATGAGAGACAGGACTAGGCCAGAATGAGGCTCTCATAGAGATGTATTGAAAACTTACCTCCATGAAACTCCGTAGCTGCCGGCAGGTCACAAACTGGAGAAGACCATCCGGAGCAGTGGTGATAGAGGGTGAAGACCGGAGGGAAAGTATAGGCGTAGGCTCAAGGACCTTAGATTTAAAGCACCACTCTAGCGGTAACAAAAACAAACGCTGCAGTGGTGCATTAAAAGGGTATTCCAATCACAAAATGATGGTGTATCCACCACATGTGCCATCAGTAGATGGAGGTCCCCCCAGTAATACCAGCAGATAATGAAAGAACAGGCTCCCGTTGTGTGCTGCTGTCAGTGGACAGTTCAGAGATTAATGAAGATTGTGGCCACCTCCCCACTTACAGCGGTGCACATCACGGTCCCTTTATTGCACCGTTGTATGTACTATGTGTGTCCTGTAGAGATACCATAAATGAATGAGCTGAGAACATCCCTTTAACCCGCCCACCCATTGCTGTCCCTGTCCCCATCTAGACTGTAGAGCTGAAAATAAATAGGAAAAAAAAAAAAAAAAAAGAGGTACCAGATTCCCTTCGTTCAGAAGGATCTACACTGGTGTCGTCCTGCTCCAGCTTCTGGGCCAAAGCGTCCCTATACGATTCTACTAAGTGTCCGTCCTGTGACGCCCGGCCGCTCTCGCTGCCTTCACTTCCAGACTCCATCTCCTGTTCTTGTGCCTTCGGCTCCAGAGCAATGTCCACTCCATTCTGTCCATTAACCATTTTTTGACGCTTTTTCTCTTTTTCCTTCCGGAGTTTTTCTTCATTCTGGTAAATAAAAATAGTAGGGAAAAAAAAAATTCAGATGAAATTGGTGATAAGCTTACAAAAGATTATCCGTACAGGTGAATACTGTGTGTGCAGCTGCCATCTGTTAGATATATATACAGTATATTCTATCCAGCTCTATTCCACATGTACTCAGCAGGACAGGTGTCCCTATATAACAGTTACCCCAGCTCTGCCAAGTTCCTATCACTGAACGGTCTGTGAATCAGGCGGCAATATGACGTCTTATCATAAAACTAGAGCAAAGTCCAACACAGAAGAAAGTTAACACACAGTGTACATAATGCCATACCTCAATGATAACAGCCGAGATGGGCTGGAAGGGATTCACCATAGGAACAGATGTGTCTTCATCAACCGTCTGTCTCCCATCTCGCTCGGCTTCCTCCTTTTCTCTTTCTTCTCTGTAGACAAATGAATGAGACAATGTCCTAACACCACCGGACATTATACAGCAACACTTTTCTACAAGCAGAAAATCCAATGTAATGAAAGGTATTGTACAGCCACATGGATCGGAGACCTCTCTGATCCCGGCAGATTAGGTGACTCGGTAGCTGATCGCACACACACCTGTAAGATGAGCAGGGCATATACATCTGTCATGGCCCTTTGAAGCCTATTTAACAACTTGTCCTATGACTGCTGATTTTTTTTTTTATTTATTTTATTTTTTTTTTACATAAAAAATAAAAATTTGCTTCACTCCCCTTTCCTGGATCCAGCTCGGATTCTCCACCGCTGCTGTCTGCTGCACATCAGTGAGCTCAGCAGCTCTGTGCCGGCCCAGCCATCTACCCCCATCAGAGCCGCTGGGTCAGTGATTGGCAGTAGCTCTTATGACATATGATACAGAGTCAGTATGACAAAGGGGCAGAGACCCTGATTCCAACAGTGTGCCACTTATTTGGCTGCTTATTATAGATTCATAAAATCAATGTTTTATAAGCAGAAGATTATCACTATCTCGTGCTATGTATTCCTCCTGCTCTGTAAAACCTCATCTCCACTGCTAATTAGCAGCTTTCCGCCTAACACCGTGTACAAAGGAAGATGCCAATCAGGGGTGTGTATGGGGTTATACAGAGCTCAACCTTAGAGAACTGCAAGAATAGCAACTCGGCAACAGAGAAAATGCAATTAGACTTACCAGTGATTCCTTTATTAGGAACCCTTCATGACAGCATCACCGGAAGAATACCAGTTCTGTTGTGAAGGGTGAGGCGAGAAAACATATCATAACTGCAGCAAGCAGCCCAGAAAATGATGTATTGCTAGAATCAGGGTCTCTGTCCCTATAATATGCCACATAGCAAAAGCCTGCTGACAGATCCTCTTTAAAAAGAGTTTGCCAACCTTACAATTTATCAAGATGTCCCACAGCCGTGGTCTCCAGTCTTCAGTGGTTGAGAAACTACAACTCCCAGCATTACCTGCATGCTGTCAGGGGCTCTAAAAGTGATATTTCATCAGTTGCACAGCGCCGATTGGCGAGCCCCTCTTCACGGGAGACAGCCCAGTATGAGCGACTGCAGGATGTGGAGCAGCTGTTCACGAGATGGGCTGGTCTCTCTCCAAACAGGGCAACTTCCATTTAGAACATCTGCACTCTGCACATTGAAGTTTTCCTTGGCCTGACTTCATATTTGAGCGCCCTTATAAATAACAGCAAGTCCCAGGACCTGAGCCCAATTGATCACTCAAACCATCCCCGAGAGGAGTGCAGCTCAGCACCCAGCTCATAGCTAGTGCCTGACCATGGACACAGACCGGAGTACAGATTCAATGGAAAGTATAAGCTAATAACACATGCTTCTTCCTATTGAATCCGTACCCCACTTTGTGCTCAGACAAGAGCAGTGAGCTCCTGTCTGCTGTGGCCTGGACCTCTCAGGTGAATGATCACTGACGGTTCTGGACCCCGATTCCCACCAACCTTCTTGGATATGTAATGTCACTGAAATATTGAAAACCTTAAAGGGGTACTCCGGGGAGAGAAAACATTTTAGTACAGTCCCTGCTCTCCTACATAATGAAGCAGAACTGTACACTGCAGTTCTAGGATCTATAGATCTCTTATAATTCAATAAAATCATACCTGCTCCTTCGATCCCCCCATCCCCCTCATGGGACATAACATTTCAGCCAGACAGCTTCATGCAGTAGCAGAGAACAGGAGGTGTGTTGGGGGTGTGGATGCTGCAGGATCATCCTACATTCCAGTGAGGAGTGATGATGATCCATTGAAAGTTGGAGGGTTCAGAAGTTACCATGTTCCTATGGGGCAGGGGACACCATGCAGAGCTGAATTGATAAATGTAATGATTTGCCTCTGCTCCTAGCCTCACAATAACATTACACATTATGCATCATCATAGAGCAGAGGATCACAACATGTATTTGTATCTGCTTAGTGACATGATTGCCATTTCAAGCCTGGACCCCCTGTCAAATAGGATGGTATATCAGGGGCTGGATTGTAGAGTGAGCAGGGTTGGCGGCCACGCCCCCTCCCTATACAGATGTGTGAGGAGGTGTGAATGTAGGCTGATCCTGCAGCATCCAGAATCCACACCCCCGTCACACCTCCTGCTTTCTGCTCCTACATAATGCTGCCAAGATGAAAATTCTCTGTTCCATGAGGGGGGTCAGAACAGAGGAGCAGGTTTGATTTTATCGATTTATAAAGAGATCTATAGATCCTAGAACTGCAGTGTACAGCTCTGCTTCATCATGTAAAAGGGCAGGAACTGTACTAAAAGAGTTCTTTCACTGGAGTTCCCTTTTAAAAGGTTTAGTTAGTATTTAAGGGGTTGTCTGGTCTAAAATTTTATTTCTGCAGTAACTATGTGAGATTGCAGACTTATCAATACTCCCAGCACCTGCACTGAGCTCTGCAAGAATTTGCCAGTTTCTAAGCTGGGAATGGACCACAGTTATGCAATATACATGTTCCTGGCAGCAACACGACTAGAGGGCACAGCCTTGCTCAATACAAGTCTTGTGAGCAACATTGTACCCACTAGATGGCCATGCCTACTAGTCAGACACGCCTGTTTCATACACTTGTATTGAGCGACGCTGCGTCCACTAGTCGGGGGATCTGTCTGGGAACATGTATATTGCATAATAGCGGTCCATTCCCTGTTTAGAAACTGGTGAATCCTCACAGTGGATGCGCTGGGAGCATTGATAAGTCTGTAGACACAGAATGACTGCAGAATTATCAGTTTAGATCGGATAAACCAAACCTGGTTATCCAGGCAGAGATTTGTGAAACGTGGATAAAAGGACACAACAAGATAAATAAGTAATTAATTCACAGGGCACAGCACACACGTCTTTCCGATAGTAATGTACACATCAGGCATTCTGTGATCTGTCTGTCTATGATGGCTGCTGATTATGGCGGCCCAATATAAGAGTTTTTGCCAGTGTGATGTGTGATGTCCATTACCGTTCCTCGCGCACCCTCTTGACCCGCTCAGCTATTTTCTGCTTGTCCTGCGCCTCCTGGGCTCGCTGTTCGGTTGTCTCCTTCTGGACACGCTCATGCAGGGCTTCAAAGTCTTTCGCTATGACTTCTAACAACCAGTTCAGACCTTTCCTTATATGAGAGTCAATTTTTTTTCCATAGCCTAGAACTGCTGAACAAGGCTCCTGTCACCAAGAAATGGGAGAAAAAAATAAATAAATCAATGAAAAAAATAGTTTACTGGAATTACAACCTGAAACATCTATTCAACAATATCAGCAGCTCCCTCAGCATTAAACTAAGAAGAAGCTAAAGACGTATGAGTAAGTTGTTTATTTACAAAAAAAAGCACAAAACTGTTGACCTGTCTCTGAATCAGGGATTAGTGACATCACCCGACCGGGGCAACGACATCACCCGACCGGGGCAACGACATCACCCGACCGGGGCAACGACATCACCCGACCGGGGCAACGACATCACCCGACCGGGGAAACGACATCACCCGACCGGGGAAACGACATCACCCGACCGGGGAAACGACATCACCCGACCGGGGAAACGACATCACCCGACCGGGGCAACGACATCACCCGACCGGGGCAACGACATCACCCGACCGGGGAAACGACATCACCCGACCGGGGAAACGACATCACCCGACCGGGGAAACGACATCACCCGACCGGGGAAACGACATCACCCGACCGGGGAAACGACATCACCCGACCGGGGAAACGACATCACCCGACCGGGGAAACGACATCACCCGACCGGGGAAACGACATCACCCGACCGGGGCAACGACATCACCCGACCGGGGCAACGACATCACCCGACCGGGGCAACGACATCACCCGACCGGGGCAACGACATCACCCGACCGGGGCAACGACATCACCCGACCGGGGCAACGACATCACCCGACCGGGGCAACGACATCACCCATTATCATCATCACAGCTCTGAAAAAGTGCTGGAAACCAGTGTGCCCCACTGACATCCATAAGGGTACGTGTGTGTCCGCATAGATTACGCTAATCTCAGAGATACTACTTAAAGAAAATCTGTCAAGAGGATTTTTACTCCCAAACTATTTATAGGCACGAGACTCTTTCACAGACAAGTCCAGCAATAACCTTTATATGGCCAGTTCGTTCCTCCATTACTGTGAAATCAGTGTTTGAATTGATATGGAAATAAAGCTGGAGTGCTATCTGTAGATCTGAAGCCTCTGTCATTCCAGCTCTACTTACCGCCCAGTGCTGCCTCTTTCCGATTAACTGACAGCTCCATGCTGTGACTTCAGGCATAGGAACTATTCGTCAAGCAGGAGGAGGCAGCGCTGGGCGGGAAGGAGAGCTGGAGTGACGGAGGCTTCAGATCTGCTGATAGCTCCCATGCCTCATTTACATATCAACTCAAACACTGATTTCTCATTAATGGAGGAGCGGACTGGCCATGTAAAGGTTATTACTGGACTTGTATTTGAAAGATCTATATACGCATATAAACAGTTTTGGGGGTGAAATCCTGTTGATAGATTCCCCTTAATGGAGATGTCTTGTCTGATCATGTGATATTAGTGTTCCCTTTAAGATTATAAACAAGCCAATTAAATTACTGACAGCGGCACTTAAATGGGACATCAGCAATTGTAGACGATTGGCCCTGTGTTACTGTAACACAGCTAACGTCTGCCCGATATCCAGCAGGCTCAGCTCCTGAGTCCGACCATAAACCCTGCACATGACCTGTGAAAAAAGTGTGCTTCACAGCTCATTAAGGGATTAAAGGGAAGATATATTTACATCATGTACACTTGATGTGCCATAACTGTATACTAGATATGGCTCCCACATCTAGAGGCTGGTGGCCCATGGGTGGAGATCCGTCAATACAGGAACACAGTGATACTCACGATCTGACATAAGCACTTGTTGTCATTCACCAATTTCTCCAGGGAGAGAAACTCTATGATGTCGGCTTCGGCCATCGCGCCTTCCTGATCCTGTTTATTTGCCAATCTGCAGGGTTAAGAAGAAAAAACAACAGCGTAGTTGGTGATTTATTTCCAGACAGGCACATTTTCACTATAAAGAGCCAATAATTAACTCTAAAAATGATGACGGTGACCATAGGGTATAAGGTGTCAGTGAGATCAGGAGGGAAAAAAAAGATAAGGATGGAAGAATACAGGGGAGAAGCATCAAGAAATTTACATATACATTAAATCTGGCCTGAGACGAGACTGTGCTGATCCACAACATTGACATGTGACCACACATCGCCGCTATGCAGCCCCCAACATCAATCCGGATTATGTTATTAGCTGTGATATCTGTGCTGTTGTATTTTCCGAGATATTTTGATAACGTCAGGCGCTCATGCATTCTGATACGAAGGTGCAGATCTCATACAGCCACCACTAGAGGGAGCACAGGAGCGATCCTCAGACATAGAACATGCAGTTAGTATCTCCGCTCTCGCTAATGGCAGCTTTAGCTAGCGGGACTTATGTAAATAATAAATCTAATGCACAAGAGAAGATGCAGAGGTCAGGCTATTATTAAAGGGGATCTGTCAGCAGCTTTTTGCTATGTAAACTGAGGACAGCATGCTGTAAGAGTTACTATGCCTCTCTCATCAGGCTCTGTGCTATTATTTAATTAAACTAAAGGCTTTATCACCTGGTGATTACCATTACTGGACTACAATGCCACCCTCCTGTGATTGACACCTCACAGTTAATGTACAATCTCTATAGAGAGCCTAGTGTGGGTGGCAGCAGCTCTCCCAACTCAGCTACATGCCTGAAACTAAATGCTTTGTATGAGAATGGTTGCACCCAGTAATCTATGCGATACATTATTGGGTTCAGGGTTTCTTTGCCTACATTATGTGGCTGACCGAGTTCCTTTAAGTGGCTTCTCCAGGACTTTGATGTATTATTTTATGGCCACGAATATTATATCAATAGGGGGTTGCCCCTGAGTCCTACCATCCATCACCTTATTGCAGGGTCGGTGGTGTTCCAGTGATCACCGGATCCCCTCCATCGGTAACCAGACACAGCGCTCCATATGTTGAAGTGGCCATGCCTGGTATTGCAGCTCAGACAAATCAAATCGCAGATCAAACATAGAATCGGAATGTACCAAGTAAAAGCCAAATCACAGGATCATAGTAAACTCCTAAAATCACACTTTAGTACATAAGATTAAAGGGTAAGCAAAAATGACAAACTCACAAAACACCAACATAGTGTAAATACAAAACTACGGGAAGGCACAAAGAGTTAAATAACGGCTGCCTGCCCCTATCTGATCCTCATTCTCCATTCCTGCCTTGTAGCGGGGGTAGGCACCCTAAGGGTATGTGCCCACATAGTGGTTTAGTGACGATCAAACCGTCAGTAAACCGGTGGAAATTTGCAGGTGCCTAGAGTTCTGAGCTCTGAAGTCTCCAGCTGTTTCCCAGCGGTTTCCCAGCGTTTTTTTCAGCGTGTGCACAGCGTTTTTCAGTCGGTTTTTCCAGCGGTTTTTCCGGCGGTTTTCTATGGAGGATTTTGTTCATGAAAACGATCAAAAAACGCTGAGAAGAATTGACATGTTGTATGCTGCTAAACCGCTGGAAAACCGCTCAACCTCTGGCAGATCCGCTCACATAAACCCACTATGTGTGCACAGCGTTTTCTAAATTACGTAGGGTTACTTGTAAGTCCTAACGCTGCTTAGGATTTACATAAATTTAAATAAAACCTATGCTAAACCCTAGTGTGGGTGGGACCGCTCTCCCAACTTTAGCTAAAAATGCCTGAAACTAAATCTTTTTATGAGAATGGTTTTCACCCAGTAAAACCCATCGATACATTATTGGGGTTTAGGGGTTTTTTTGCCTACATTATGTGGCGACCGGGTTCCTTTAAGTGGCTTCTCCAGGACTTTGATGTATTATTTTATGGCCCCGAATATTAAAATCAATAGGGGGTTCCCCTGAGTCCTACCATCCATCACCCTTTTTTGCAGGGCCGGGGGTGTTCCATGATCACCGGGTTCCCCCCCATCGGGAACCAGACAAGCGCTCCCCTATTTTAAGTTGGGCCCTGCCTGGTATTGGGAGCTCAACAAATCAAATTTGCAGATCAAACAAAGAATCGGAATGTACCAAGTAAAAGCCAAATCACAGGATCATAGTAAACTCCTAAAATCCCCACTTTTGTCCCTAAGATTAAAGGGGAAGCAAAAATTTAAAAAACTCACAAAAACCAACAATGTAAATACAAAACTACGGGGAAAGGGACCCAAAAAGTTAAATAAGGCTGCCTGCCCCTTTTTTCTGATCCCCATTTCTCCATTCCCGCCTTGTAGCGGGGGGAGGGACCC